>WEKY01053871.1:0-20226 GCA_013390045.1 Picathartes gymnocephalus
GGAAAGGAAAGGAAAGGAAAATACTGAGTCTATTAGCCTCACTGTGCCATCTGATTCCAAGTGAAAAGTTAGGCTGGGATTCAGGTTATCCATCTATTCTAAATTAGAGATAGTGAAGAGCAATATTCTGAAATTCAGTACTTTGAGGACAGGAAAGAACTATACTTTGTACATGTACACAGACAAGATGTTCAGCAAGGAAGACACGCAGTCCAGTGGTCTTATCCCTGCTACAGCTAAAACTCAAACACAGGAGACACAAAAAGTTATTTATAGTTCAGAAAATCTCAAATCCTGCAGTGTCTTGCTATACATTCATGTCCTATCTTGTACCTCTGGTCTGCAACACTAATGTAGATGGTGCAAAAGATTATAAATTATCTAATGAACTAAAGATAGATCCTGCCTCCCAGTTACCTTCAACCTAAGAAGCAACCACTCATAATCCTCAGCAATTCAGAGTATCCCACTTTCACCTAGTTTCATGAGAAACACCGATTTTAGTACTGATGGCCATAGCTAATTCTTTGTGAAGTCCTTCCAAGGTTTAACAAATTGGTTTTGTGTGTAAGCACTAAACTGTAGCTTATAGCAACCCAAACATTTTAAAGAAACATGTAATCAAGCTATTAAATAAAACTGAAGCTTTACTTTTGAAAGAAAATCATTTAAATGGTTGTGGCTACAAAATGTTCTTTAAGCACTAGCATCTTAAAATTCAAATGTTTCCAGTTCTTTTTGATTAATGAAGCATATTTATGCTATTGCCATTTTTGGGAAAGATTGCCAGGCAATATCATAGAGCAAATTTATTTATTATTTATATCTAGAAACTGTGATACATTGAAGTTTCCTTAATAGATGTGCTTTTATCTCCCAGAAGACAGTCAGAAAGATAATTATGACATGCAAATTGTGATGCTAATTAAAAATAATGTACTGATGTACAGTATCTAGTATCACAACCTATGCTTGGTAATTCTTCAGGTAGACTGAGTTCTGACAGAGATTTTACTCTCTGATTTGTATGGTTTAGGCCAATTTCTCCCAAGTATAGGTTTTATGTTCCACCTTTCACATCTAAGTACTTTTCCTTCTTCAGATCCACAGTTTCAAAATTTCCTTAGTTCACATATTTAACATGTTTAACAAGTTTTCATTAAGAAGGAATCTCTCAGTCTTGGGCTGTTCTTTAAGCCTTTGTCTTTGATGAAATGGTTGTCACAGCCTTTATAGTCTCTCTAATTAATGTAAAAACTCTAAATCAAAACACAAGTCAGTCAGATTAAAACATTTGCAATACATTTTAATTATAGTCTTTGTAGGGCTTTTCCTTATGTCTATTTTCAATCCTTCTTTTATGAAAGATTAAGAAACAAGGACACAAGGCACTGCCAGACAGAGAAAAGGACATCTGACTCAATAAACTGTTCCCTTTAAGTTTATCTCATACCCATTTTCTTGCTTAGTAACTATATCCTTTGATTCCCTTCCTGATCAGACATGCAGGGTTCTCTCTTAAAGTCATTTGAGCTATTTGCTTTGATGGCTTTACTTGGCAACTGCAATAAGTGAAATTCTCTGATTGAACTCTTTGCGTGCTATCACTCTCTCTGCATTTAAATTGTGGTCTCTAATGTCTGAATCATTCATATTGAGAATATTTTGTCCTACCTTTGCTATCATTCCCTTCTCATAATTCTAGATGTTATTTAGGCCATCTCAAAAGTTTCCTATGTCTCTTCACTTCAAAAAAAAAAAAATTATTAGAATGGTCTAAAAATATTATTTAATTCCAATTGCTTATAACAAGTACCCTCAGCTGAGGGAAAAAAACCTAAATCTCAAAACAATGTGTTAGAAAGTCTTAGCTAATACTGCTTACTGAAGGTATAATTATATTTCAGCTTGGTATGGGAATCAGATTCTTTACTTTGACTTCTAAGCACATATCATCTTGTAATCTCTGCAAATATTTTATGTCTGTTTAGTCTGGAATACTTATCAGCCCATTATTTTCAATCCTTCTGATACTTTTGGCCCCATCTGCCTATACAGGTAAGCAGCTGTTAAACTGAACCTTAGTGCTGAGCTACATCATCTGTGGTAGGGCAAAGGAGAAGATCAGACTAAAAAAAGAAATAACACCAAAAAAACTCAACCAAACAAAACCCAAATAAAACCCACCAAAAATTCCAGAGAACTTTAAAAATAATTCTTATGGGCTAAAAATTAATGTTCAAAGCGAATCTGAGTTCTAAGCTCACAGATCCTCTAGCCTTTACATTATCTTAATATCTAGAAGTCTTGCCTCAGTTATGCAATGGAGGTATAGAAAGTGCTTAAACCTAAAAGGCTATGTGTATTGAATACAATATCAGTGCATTCTGCAGCTTGTCTCACAGTCTCCAAGCTGTAGTTGCCTGTACCAGAGCTCCCTTACAAGGACATCCCCTGCCTGCATGCCTGGGCTTTTTTCCAAGGGAGAGCAAAGTGAAGGTCTCATCATCCCAATGCAGCACCACACTGCAGCTGCAAGGAGCACTGTGGATTCACTACTGGGGGTGTGCACAGAAACCCAAAAAGCATTGCTTTTTTATCTAGTAGGTTATACAGACACAGCTCGGTTCTCATCAAGAGAGGTCAGACACAAGGGAAAGATAAACTTAGGTTTTTTTAGAGGGAAAAACAAATTTATGCTCATCTTACCAGAACTGTCGTTTATAAATTAGCTAGAGAGCAAACAGCAGTTTAACTCTCAGGATACTTACTGTCCCATGGCAGAGGTCTTTGTTGTGGTCCTGGTTTTCAGGACACTACTAATGGTTTATCCAAGGTGTTTTTCAAGTAAAATGGACATGCTACAAGACAGCTAGGGAAAGAATTGTACTGGTTTATCTCACGCTCTAGAAGAACACTGCAGTAACTAAATGATCAAGTAGAAAGAGAGCAGTCATATTTTATGAGACAGAAATTATTCGCACTCTGCTCAACTAAAGAAAGCTCATACTGCTTAAGCTACCTGCTTTCACTTCAGGATTTCTGGACTGAGGATCCCAAGTGGATTTCCTAACAACTGTGGGGAACTCTCATGGGGTTGGATTATTAGACACATCCCTGTTATGTCCCCGTAGATCATCTCTTTCTCATGACCTACTTGTGCCTATGCTTAAGCAAGGAAGTAGAATATTCATCCCCAATATTCTACATATTTGATGGAAAGAAATAGCTCTTGTGGAAGATTAATATTTTCAAATGGGACTTAAAACCATTTACTCTGCAGGTTCCTGTAACTTCAAATAAGGTTCAGAACCTACAAATCCCTGCATCCATATGCCTTGCTCACATTTGCATCTACAACCAGAAAAAGGCTGAAACCCCTAATTCCTGACAGCCAGGAGGTAAGTTGGATCTGCCCCTCAGAGATTCAGCAGTGGGCTCTGGCATGCCATTATTTTACAGTATCAAATGAAAAAAAACCTGCCCTAAAAGCAAAATTTGTGGAACATTTTGAAACCAATTAGAGTGACCTTCACTAAACACATTAGGCTGAAATATTTGCTTCCATTTGACTTTTTGTGTTTGCCTTCTCCTACAATCATGATTTTAATTTGCCTCTATTTTGTTGCTTCAAATAAGTTTAAAGTGTTCTGTGTATTACTTAAATACTAACCTTGGCATTGTTATTCTACCACACTGACCTCTAATACAATTACCTCCATTTTAGATTGATAATAACTGGAAAAATATGCAAATATTCTTTAATCTCTACTCAATGCTGGGGTTTGTTTTGTCCTTTTGTTTTCATTTTTTTTTCTTTGGGTTGGTACTTATGATCAGCTTTCTGCTCGCCAAACATGATTTTAATCAACATTTCTATGGGACATTTAATATTAAATTATTATGAGAGTTTTTCATATTAATTCAGAATGTTTAATGGCTAGCAGAGGTGTTTTATCTTCATAGGTCCTGGCACAAAAGAAATAATATATTCAGAAGTATAGAAAACATGAGCAGTTTTATTGCATCCCTCATGCTTGTTTGATTTTTTTATTTCCCCAACCCAATATATTTTCTAATAAAAAAAGTAGCTTGTAGTTTTTCTCTATAAGGGAATCAAAGTGCAGAACTCAATGATAAAGGCAGAGAACCATGGCAAAGAATTTGGCTGTCATAAGAGACCACATAATTACCCACCAGTACTTCCTAAAACCAGGCATTAAACTGGTGAAGGGAAAGATTAATCCTCTGAAAACAAAGCTTCATTATTCAATAATCTCTGTGTGGCTGGGAGCAAAGGAAAGCATAAGCAGAGCTGATTCCTAGGTTTGGGAAGGAGCCATTTATTCCAGTAGCTTGAGTAATATGGACAGTCTGAGGCAGACAATGCTCTCCTCATCTCTCATCCCAGTGTCTGCCCATATTCATGAAGAGTATTCATCATGATCATAACTGATGGGAGAGATTTGCCTCTTAATTTTTTCCTCCTACCTAGCTTCTCTCTCTTAACAAGAAAATATCTCTTTTTCACCGTATTTCTGATGGGGATAACTTACTTTTCTGAGGTTTGAGCCAGGTGGACAGCAAATTGGATTTATTCAACTGTCCCCAAACTGTAGTACAGGAATCACCTTTGAAAGAACTTCCAGGGGCTGCATCAAGCCAATGAAATATTGAATTATTTTACCCATCTCCTTTAGCAGTCAGTATAAAGCCTGATTTAAAAAAATAAATATCAAAATCACAATGAGATCTAAGGAAAAGCCTGGATTGTTGTGCTTGTCAGGGTCCTCAGTTCACTGACAAACTCTAAATGCGCTGACCAGCGTGTAGCCTTCACTGTCAATAGTTAGCATCTATCTCTGTAACCTTGGACCAAACTTCTAGCAAAAGAGCTAAGTTGTGGAAAAAAAACCGTGAGGAGCTTATCTGGGACCTCTGCCCAGGAGCTTATCTGCATCCTCTGCTTTTTAGTTCAGGTACCACATTTAAATTCTGGTGCTAAGTCTGCCACACTCTGCAAGTTCCTGGTGACTGTCACCACGCCTGTTCCACTTCTCTTTTTTGGCACCGCAGGGCTGCACTCCTTGTCAGGGAGAAAACTGCCCTGCTGACCTTGGTGGCTCCCAGCTTGCTCCTGATGTAGAGCAGTCAGCTCATGCTACTGCTTTACTTTGCATCCAGGGTGATTTCAGTAAAGCACATCCCGGGAGCAAATTTGTTGTGTTATTTCATTGACTGTTTTATTAGAAAAGGAATTAAATGAAAACTTTGTGGTTTTGTTCATGGTGAGGGGTTTTTGTTGTTTTTATTGTTTAAAGAAATCACAAAGAAATAGGTTCTTGGCATTTTCAATGGTATTTAAGTGCCAGGCAGATGTGGAACTCCAACCAAGTACATTGCTTCCCATTTGTTTTTTTTTTGTTCAACCCCTACTGTGTTGTGCAGTTGAGCTGGAAGGCCCAGATGCCACTGTGGCTCTAAATACCTCTGTAAAATGCAAGTCTGACGGAAATGCTGCAGCTGTGCCACCTCCTTTCATTGTTTCAGGGGCATTGCTATCCCCAGGACCAGTGACATTTGGATTGCACCATGCTGTTCTGCACACTGCCTGTTACTGCTCACGGACTAGGCAGCATTGAAAAGAAAACAGTAATTTGGTTTTGTTGCTATCTGATATTTTAATTTCCCCATCCCCAATAACTTTGGACCCCTTCACTTCACTTCTCTTTTTTGGTAAAAATGTTTCACACGCTAAAAACAAGAGTCTTCTTTCTCTAAGTAAGAAAGAGGGAGAGAAATATGTCTGATCTTGCGAACACAATAATGGCCCTGAAAATCTTAAGACTGACTCAAATTATCGTACACTTCTCCCCAATAATGTTTTCACATACCTCAGTACAAGAACAATTTTATTGCTTCTATAAAAACAGGGCTCACAATACCTCAGACTATTTTGTTTGTAATTTCTGCCATTCAGTAATTTACCTATATTCCAACACACAAGTGTCTTTTTGACATTTTTAAATTTAAAAAAATCAACAACAACAGCACCATCAATTTTATTGGAATTGTGGGGATCAGCAGCACAATTTGCAGGTTATTATTATTTGGATAATAGATTTGAACAACAAGGAAAGTTTACAGTTTATCTGATTGAGGAAAATACAATTAATTTTATTTATAAAGCTATTTATAAATCACCTATTCAGGAAATATAAATAATGCCATGTAATTTACAGGACAAATTATATAGCATAAATAATGAATATTCTCAATGATCAGCTCATGAATGAATCATGAGTTAAAATTTATTGACACAAGCTATTTACTGAAGAACTGCAAATGGAAAAAATATATTTGTAAAATTCATAACCTGTATCCAGATAACTTGCAAAGTGAAGAAATTAAAATTTTACACTTTTTATTATTCTGAAGAGATGAGTTATGTACATGCATGGCCATTCAACTGATTGACTAACCCCTCCATTCAGTAGTTTCTTAGAAATCATGAAAGAATAGTAAGGCATCTCTGAGCTAACTCAGATAATTTGTTCATCTTGGATACATCAAATCAGTTCTGTCTTCTTGGTGTTCTGAATCTCCTCAGTTGTCTCAAACAGCTGCCTCTGTTAATACCCAAATATATGGAACTGTATGAAAAGTGTCCCAAAAACCCAGACTCCACATGCTTTGGATTTATTTTGCAAAAGTAAATGAATCGGAGTGTTTCAAATGTTTGCGCTGCCATGTAATACTCATTTGTGAGCATTTAAGGGTTGATGGATGAAGTAGGGTCTGTATTGTGCTAAGTGATTTACGAACACCAGACAAAAGAGAGTCCCAGTCTATTACAATTTATAATCTGAGTAATTTAAGTAAAATTATGCATAATTCTAATTTGCATACAGACAGTTAGGGTTAATGTAATGTAAAACTAGTTGTCTGAGATATCACATTTTTTCCTCATGTGTGTTTTTAAAAGACTACCTACCTTTGTGTCAGTAACATTTCCAGAACAGCTGGGTTTTCTCAGAAACATTTGAAGGAATGCAAGACAAGCTTTGTTCCAGGCAGCACCACATTTCTTAATCACAGAGCTGGCCAAGACAAAAGTGTGGAGCTGCACAACAGGCTTTTGGTTTGCAAAGTTCACACAAATACTTTCTCAAAACAAGTTGTTACATCTGAGAAGGTACATAGCCAAGTCACATGAAAATTTGAACAAATATTTGCAAAAACTGCATGGCACATAAATATTAAGCAAATATTTGCATAACCTCCCTGACACAATGCACTAAACTCCGCATAGCTTGGCTTTTAAGTTCCTGCAGCACAGGAATATAATTTGAGAATGCTATGAAGAGGTCTTTTTTTTTCATTACTGTGGTCTATCCAAAGTCACAATGAAAATCTCCTGATGAAATGTATTCCCAAGAGCACTACAGACTAACAAAAGAACTGAATGGCTTCAGCTAAATGTTGCATTATGGAGACAGATCACTACCACTATCTTCATTGGAACTGCTGCATCACACATTTTGAAGGCAAGTGATTCTGCTGGTTTTGTTCATCTGTTTTTAGCCCTATTAATTAGACCAAAATATTAAAAGAAGGATGTATTTTAGATCACAGATGTAATTTCTTATGCAGTATATAGACTTTCATCTCCAGAATGAAGTGGTTACACTGAACTTCTTCCTTTGGACTCCCTCTCCAGGCTGAGATGTGGCAAATTCCAGACTGTTACAGACACCAAGGTCATTGAAGAATGAGCAGGAAGAGGTGCTCTGGGCACCAGAGCAGAGATTTGCCTGCAGTCCATGGTGAAGACCATGGTGGGCTAGGCTGTCCTCCTAAGTCCATGGCAGTCCATGGGGGTGCAGATGTCCACCTTCAGTCTGTGGAGCAGCCCCAGGGCAGAGCAGATAGATGACTGGAAAAGGCTGTGAACCTGTGGGAAGCCTGTGCTGGAGCAGGTTCCTGGCAGGCACCTGCAGTCCCATGGAAAGGGGAGGTCAGCCTGGAGCAGGTTTGCTGGCAGGGCTTGTGACGCCATGGGGGACCCAGGCTGGAGCAGCCTGTTCCTGAGGGACTGCACCCCGGGAAAAGACCCAGGCTGGAGCAGCCTGTTCCTGAAGGACTGCACCCTGGGAAAAGACCCAGCCTGGAGCAGCCTATTCCTGAGGGACTGCACCCCGGGNCCTGGAGCAGCCTATTCCTGAGGGACTGCACCCCGGGAAAGGACCCGGGCGGGAGCAGCCTGTTCCTGAAGGCCTGCACCCTGGGAAAAGACCCAGCCTGGAGCAGCCTATTCCTGAGGGACTCCACCCCGGGAAAAGACCCAGGCTGGAGCAGCTTGTTCCTGAAGGACTGCACCCTGGGAAAAGACCCAGCCTGGAGCAGCCTATTCCTGAGGGACTCCACCCCGGGAAAAGACCCAGGCTGGAGCAGCTTGTTCCTGAAGGACTGCACCCTGGGAAAAGACCCAGCCTGGAGCAGCCTATTCCTGAGGGACTCCACCCCGGGAAAAGACCCAGGCTGGAGCAGCTTGTTCCTGAAGGACTGCACCCTGGGAAAAGACCCAGCCTGGAGCAGCCTATTCCTGAGGGACTCCACCCCGGGAAAAGACCCAGGCTGGAGCAGCTTGTTCCTGAAGGACTGCACCCTGGGAAAAGACCCAGGCTGGAGCAGCTTGTTCCTGAAGGACTGCACCCCGGGAAAAGGCCCACACTGGAGCAATTTGTGATAAACTGTAGCCTGTGCGAGGGACTCATGTTCCAGACGTCCATGGGGGACTGTGTCCTGTGGGATGGGCCCAACACGGGAACAGGGGAAGAACCCTCTCTGTGGAGAAAGAAGCAGCAGAAAAAACATGAGATGAACTGATCATACCCCCCCATTCCTATCTCCCTGCACTGCTGTGGGGGGAGGAGGTAGTGCCTAGGAAGGAGAAAGGAGTGGAGAGAATGTGTTTTTAAGATTTCTTTTTCTTCTCATTATCCTGCTCTGATTTTGGTCGGTATAAAGTTCAATTAATTTTCCCAAGCTGAGTCTGTTTTGCCCATGACAGTAACCAGTGAGTGATCTCTCCCTGTCCTTATCTCAGCTGATGAGCTTTTCATTATATTTTCTTTCTTCTGTCCAGTTGCTGAGGGGAGTGATAGAGTGGCTTTCGGGGCACCTGGTATCTAACCAGAGTAACCCCCACACAGCACTAAATTTAAAGCTTCAGATGAAATCACCTGAGACCAACCCTGTAAGAATTAACAAGAAGTAGCCTGCACAGCATCAGCATCCTTCAGAGAGAGATCGCTTGACCTGCTACAGTCATGAATTTTGAATCCAATTTAGGTATAGATCAGAAAGATCTATCTCAAGCTGTGGCTGCAGTATATTATCTTCTGAAATTCCAATATACCGATAAAATAAAAGTGATGATAAAAGTAAACAATGGCTTTTAATACATAGTTTTTCTTAGATCATTGTCAAATCTTGCCAGTTTAATAGTGTAGATAGAGTAACTACAGCACATGCGTGTGAAGTGAGGTGACTGCTTTTTATTACTGAAAAACTAAAAGGCCTTTTTGCAATAGCTATTTAATGGTAGAAAGAAACAGTGGACCTTTTATTTGAAATCTTTGCCTACTCAGAGATCTAATCTGATGATCATGTGGAAATGAAATATAAGAGGATACATTTGGTAGTTTGCAGTCACAGTTGCTTCTAAAGCCCCTGACTCTCAGAACAATATCAAGCTGTTGAAAATTGTGACAGGTAGTTAATCCCACTTAATTAATACAGTATCACTGGCTTTCCAAATGCCAAACATATTAATTCAGTCTCAGTTAAGATAAATTCTCTCTCAATTTGTGCACCTAAAGTCTACTTTACCCTCAATGATATCTCAGAAATATTTTCTTTTTTCCCCCTCTCCTTTTTATTATCAGGAGAGAATATATTGTGATTATTTGTTGAGTGGAGTTGACACAGTCCATTTTTCTTTACGTGACTTAGTGTTTTCCTCAAAGGAGTTCTTCACTTATTCTCTCCTGTTACTTAAAAGCTCCAAACAATAAATGCTAAATAAGATTACATCTTGATTTAGCTATTTTTACTTTTAATTACTTGCTGATAGTAAGCAGGAGTTGCTCTCATTTTCATAAGGAATAATTTTCTTTTCATTGTTAGCATCCTCTCTGACTACAGAAGAATGTTTTGTCATTTCACAATTATTATTAAATGGCCTTTTTATCAAATTTGCTCAAAATGTGGTAGATAATAGTGCTATAATTTCAAGATAAGCATTTAGAATTCGAGCTTTGGCTTCTTATGTAAAAGGTTAATCTTAGTTCTGGCAACTTAGACAATAAATAAAAATTCTAATGAAGACTCTTGATTTGATATTCAGTCCAATTTTATTCTCTAAAATAACCTTGTCTTTTCAATCTTACAGACTTTTATCTTGGTTATTCAGAAGATAGGATTTTTTGAAAAAAGATGTTTTTTCTCAGGAAAAATGAAGTTTAAATGAGTCAAATTCTTTCATAGAAGAAAGTAAATTGAAAATAAGTTTTATTTTAAAAAAAATACATTCCAGGGACATAATATTTTCCTGTTTTAGAACTCAAAAATAAAATTGTCTGAATCTTTTTCTTTTAAAACAGCATTTCATCTACTTTTATTCATACCTATAAAAGAAAATTTAAACCAATTTGATTTAAAAATTCTTATGGGAGGAAATGAATGGAGGTACTTTATTTCAGAATTTTTGATTTCCATTTCAAATCAGAATAGAAAAAACATTGCCTCTCTGAATTCTGCATAGTAGGATATTTCCATTATTTCCCTCATTGTCCAGGTGTAAGAGACATCTAGTAAAAGATGTGTACTTTCATATATTAACAAACATCAAATCTAGAATTCAATACTGAAAATTTAGCTTTCTTTTTTAAAAGCTGACATCTGTCCTGATTTCAGTCAACAGCAAGAAGAACACTAAATAGTAAAACATCATAAGAATTAACCCTCTTGCTTAAGGAATAACAATTCAAAACCATTAGACTTTCTTCACATTACATAAAAAGATTCCAGAAGGCTGAAAAAAAGAAAACATGGAAAGAAAATCATACCTGTGTGAGAAATCATGCAAATATTTGCGTGTCATTTTTCCTTTTAAGGCTCTAGTCCTTGAGATACACTCAATTAATATGGAGAACTGATAGTAGGAATTGGAGTATAATACAAGTTGTCAGAATTTGGCACGTGTTGCTCTTCAAATGAGCTTTGAATTTGCAGTGCAAATTTACGTGTCCTTAATTTCTCTTTAAATAAGCAAATGAAAAAAAACCAAAAAAGCCACTGCCTCAAAAAATATAACAACCAAAAAACAAACAAACAACCCCAAAACAAACAAACAAAACCCAAACCAAAGCAATCCTGTACCCTAAAAATCTTGACTGGGCAAAGATTTGTAAACAGCTAGATTATAACAAGAAGAGGAGCAAAAGACAACATACATTTGTAAAGAAAGAAAGAAAACAACTTCAAGCCACCTTAATTTATTTTTATCACATGTTAAGAGACCATTTTGTAGTGAAGAAACAATTGATGTGACTTTTTTTGACTTTACAGAAGTTGAAAACTGTTTTTCTGACAGTATTATAAAACAAGGAAATGTGATTTAGATAGAAATTCTATAAGGTAAATATAGAAGAAGCTGCGGAATTCTATTCAAATAATATGAACATTATGTGTTCTTTGCAGTCATAGAACTCAAATTAATTTAGTTTATTGGTATTGGATGATCAACAGGATGTCCTGTCCCAGCCATGCTCAGAATGCCATGGGATAGCGATTGCAAGATTTACTATTGACACCAAGGTGAGTGGGCTATCAAACAATCCAGAGGAAAAGAACAGATTTATACATGACCCTAAGTCTTTACAAAACTTAACTAAAAAGATTGTTTTTCATGAAGCACCAAGTAGTAAAACAGTGAGTTGCAGGAGTAAAGAATAGTGAATGGTGGGGTCTGTGCAGCCAGTGCCCAGAGGAGGACTTGTGCTTAAGACTGCAAACTGGATGGGAATTAGCAGTGGTGGATGTGTCAGTTCTGAGTGCATAAACATGACTGTCATTGGTAAAAATTGTGAAATTATTTCTCACTCTGTTTTTAGTGGGTTGTGCTAGGATGCTTTTCACCAGGCTGAACTTCAGGAAGAAAATAATGATAAGATGTCTAGAATATTGCTTGTAAGAAAAGAGTGAAAAAAATTGGATTATTTACTTGAGAAGGTTGTAGGAGAAAGGTAGTCAGACATGTAACAATGAAAAGCATAAATTATTCTCCAGGTCTACTTTGTGTAGAATAATAAGGTACAGTCTTACAGCACAACAAGATAGATTCCAGTTGCAGTTCAGGGAAAAAATAGTCAAGCAAAACAAAGGATAGGATAAAAAAACTAGGATAAAAATAGCCAATTTCTGAGACAGAAATTTTAAGAGTAATGCAAAATAACCATTACACAGTTTAAACAAATATCACTTTGGAATAACTTAGCTTTAGCTGACCCTGCCATGAGCTAGAGAAATAGTCAATATAACATCACTCCTCTCTTTCGTTGCACATTATAAATCTCACTGTGAATGGGTGCTTTAAAAAAAATATTCTACCTCCTGTCTTTCTTATCAGACATCTCTGATCTCCCCAGGGAAAGGCTTCTCTAGTCTCTTTCTTTGTGTTCTTTCTTTCATTAAATCACTTAAATACTGTTCACCTATCATCAAACATTGGTTGTGCTTCTCTTGTAAATAAATGTCATAATATATCCCAAGTTTACCTTGCCATTTCAGTCTGGGATGCACAGTTTAGAATATTCACCCTCATAAGATACTGTTGCTAGCAATATTGGGTTGGATTATTTTTTCTTTTTTTCTTTATCTCCTTTTTTTTTTATGAATATACTCAAAATAAGCGCTTAATGCTGTTCATCTTTTCCAAGTACTCTATAAGTTATTAAACCTATTGAAAAAGTATGTTTTGTGCCCACATTCATTTGCTTTTGCACTAATTCACTCTTATTCTAAATGCATCAGAAACAGGACATCAGCTGATGTGAATCTATTTAGAGACTTACTTTATGATTAATGATATGTATTAAGAGTGGATCTGCAAAGTAGCATCTTCCTGCTGTCTCTTGACACAACTAAAAGGTTATCATCTCTTGTACTCATGTGACATTTGATATCTTATGCTAAAATCAGTAGACTTACTAAAGGTCACAATGAGTGCCAATTGAGGACAAAATTTGGTTATGCAATTTGCTGAGCAAGGTCATTTTGAAAAGTGATGAAGACATCTGCAAGTGCAGTGAAGTTAGACTCAGCTCACATCTACCTGGCACAGAATGAGCAGCAGTGGGGGGTACCTTAAGATCACCCTTTCCTTACAGCTCAAATATTTCATGAGTTTAGAGAACTGACTCCTTTTTCCAGACAGTTTAGCCTTTTAGCAGACAAGAATCTCTCTCAAATGGGTCATGATGTGCACAGGGTGGTGCTTCCATTTTGTACTGGAAACATGATTTTGATCAAAGTATCCTAAATGTTAAGGTTCTTTTTAATCTACTAATGATGTTAATAGGTTACTTTTCTTCTTTAATTTAAATCTAGTTTTACTTTCTTTTTTTTTTTTTTTTTTTTGGGTGATNCCTATTTTTTCTTTTTTTTTTTTTTTTTTTTTTTGGGTGACTTTTTTTCTCTTAATAATAAATATTATAAGGTAATCTTTAAATATTTCCTTGCTTTTGTTGGTGCTATGGATGGCAACTCTGAACACATGACTAATACAAACCAGGCAAGTTTTTCTGCCCTACCCTAAGATAACTTTCTGGTCCATCATATTATTTGTGGCATCCTTATTGCCTGTCTCCTAATTTGCATCATGTTAATTACTGAGATATTATGCTACAATGCTCTAACACAGCTATTTGAAATAGCTGAATTCATTTGGTTGTAGTAATTAGAAGTAGATACAAATAGAATTTTTCATTTTAAGATAATAGGCAATTACACATTTCTCAATATCACATTTACAGTCATTCTAGGATTGCATATTTTAGTGTAAAATTATTTTCTTAATTTCTTCTGAGCCAAAAATAAATAAATTAAAGCATTCTGTCACTGTGCTATAAAAAATGCTATGCTATTTGGACTAGAATTATAAGCAAAAATCAAAATGTACTATTAGCCTTTAAGATACTTTTTTTTCAAATGTCATTCTTTGAGGATAAAAACATGTTTACTTTGTAAAGTTCTTAACATTTCAAGCTGAAAGGCTTGAACAAGCTTTGAACTCTGGAGTTTAAGATGCCTATAAATTAAAGGGAAAATAACATTAAATGGTACTGTAGCTTGTGAAGCTGCCTTTTTAAAGTCTCTGAATATATCAAAGTCCTCAAATGTACAGTTTTCTTGGAGACGCTCATGAGCCAAAGAACCCAATGTATCCCATGGAACACTTTTGCTTTACTTGGAAATATCCTTATAAGTGTCATTTAAAAAAAAAGTGAATTCTCTGTAATATGTCAATAAACAGCTGGCTATACAAGCAATTTTCTGTCCATAGATGCTGAAACGCGCTAGTGGAAACAGAGTGCAGTGCTGACTCAAAATGCTTTTTCCCCTGACCTGCATACCTACCACCTTTAACTGGGTCATTGTGGTCAAGATTTTTCTGCTTGTAATAAAAAATTGTGTGCTTTATTTTGTGCCCTTTGAGAAGTCTATTTCTTTTTGGTCTGGTTATTAAATGTTCTTACCCCATCCTTCTTTTCGTCTTGTATGTCACTATTTCCCTGAGACTGAAAACTTTTTTTCCCCCATACTTGACACAAAATGAACATATAAAATTGCTTCTAATTATTCATATACAATTCTCAGCAAAGCTGAAAGAAGACCTATGAGTATAATTTCTGAAGGAATAGTTACAACACAAAGTCCTGGATTACAAAGTTGTATACTGTCAAGAAAACAAAAGAAACAAGAAAGGACTGTTTTCTTCACAGAAAATTTTCCAAGCAAATAGTGGCTTCATGGACATTCCTTACGTAATTCATAAGTTTGTGTGGATTTTCCTATCAGATCTTTCACCAAAAAAAACCCCAAACCTCTGAAAGACTGTCTTTTGTCTTATGTGTCCTTCCATCACAAGGCAAAGTAATAAAATACTAATAATGGCTCACAGAGGCTATGAAGAGACCCTAAATCCTTTAAACAAATGGTTACAGTCTAATTGTCTCATCTGCTCATTCATATTATAGCCTTCCATCAACAGTGTGTTGCTGAACTTGTAGACTCTCCAAGTCACAGTTAGGCTTTAAAGTGGGAAGATAACTTTTATTTGTTACGGGCAATAAAGTTAGAGTCTCTACTGACTGTCTGACAAGGAGGTGTCTGGTATTGTGGATCCAGTCAGGCAGAACACAAATCGAAATAGTGTCTAAAGGGCAAGATAATGGAGGAATGAGAAGCATAAAACCTACATAATAAAATTATATTGCAATGAGAGAAAATTAGAAAATTAGAAGTAGACCCTAAAAATAGAGCAAATCTGCCCCTTGAAGGCATATACAGTAGGGATGATTGCTACTGAAATGGTACCATGCTGGTTTGCCTTTAGTTTAGACTCAGCAATGGTGATATATCGAATCTGAGTTGAAAGAATATGTGTGTGGGGCTGAAAGTCAACCTTGCTGAAAGTCAAACTATGCATTGTGGGTGGGGCTGAAAGTCAAATTATGCATTTACACACCAAACTGCTCGCTGTGTTCCCCTAATCCACTCCCTGTCAGTAGGACATCTCTATCTCGTAGGTGTCTGTGAACAGACAATTGTTGTGGCTGAATTCTGCATCTTTCTGCATGAATCTTAAAAACCACAGATCTCAGAAATAGGCTCATGTTATTTCCTGATTGGAAGAATATTTTACATAGAGAGGTCAGTTATAAAAACGGATAGTACAGAAAAAAGAAAGATATTACATACACGTGGACACACGTGGATGTGTGAATACATCCCTTCCCTTATGAAGCTTTCTCAGTTTTTCTTCCAATCTGTTTCCAGTTTATGTGCTGCCACTATCTTACAATGACACCTGCTAGAAAAGTTTAGTGGAGCCACTGACAGCTTCCCTGCAGTTGCTGCCTGTCAGTGCCTAATTCTCAGTCAGCAGTATACACCCTCTCTAATGTACATTATATTTCTAATTTTCCTTTTTTTCTCCTTGGGGCAACCTATGCTTATTATCACTGCGGATAATACTGCTAGGCTGGTTTCCCTGCCACCCCTCCTTCTCCTGAAGTGAAGGTGCAAATGAGATCTGGAAACCACCACAGTCTAGTTGTATGTTTAAATTTTAAATCCCTGGCTAGAAAACAACCCATTGCTCCAGTTCCTCTCATGCCCACAGCTAATCCACTCTGTATTTCAACAGAAACATTTTCCCTTTGTCTCAGGCTAGCTTTTAAAATGAACTTTTTTCTAGTTTTTATCTATGAATGCTCAACTTGTGATGGCCATTTTAGCTTAATCTCTCTGAGGACAATGGAAAAATATGTCACATTGATAAAGGAATTTTTTTTTCCCTTCCTCTTATCACAAGTTTTTTTTACCACTCTGAGGTAGATGAGAACACTCTTTTGCACGTGTGTGTCAACTTAAAGCTTGCACTGAGAGAACAGGTGGAATATTCATTTGCTTTTCATTCACTGAAATCAATAGTGGTACATCAGTGTAAAAATGGTAAGAGCAGATTTGATTAATTTCTCAAATTTTTTGTTTCCGTGCCTTTTGAATAAGTGTCTTAACAGTGTCTGTGAACAGTTCCACAGAGACTGCAAGAGGAATTTGGGATCACATTTATGCCAAGTGCTCCAGACACACTCAGAAAGATCATATAGGATTATTATATATAAAATACTCTTTTCAAGCCATATTTTAAATTATATGTCTAGAATTCCAATTTACTATGAATACTTTTATTTTCCTTAGATTAATGAAAAGTTTGTTATTGTCAATAAGGATGATAGAAAGAAATGGGCTTCAGCAGACATTGGGGATTCCATCTTTTTGTGTTTACCTAAGAGATTATTTGTATCAACTTCCCTTGGCATTTGCCTGAACTATAATTAGAAGAAATTGTGCTTCTAGGTGGAAATCCCTTACCTTTATTTTTTATTCCCCAGCATGTACATCTGACACTTAGAATTCACTGGCTACCAGGTTATTTGCATAGGTAATTTTACAGAGCTTTGCAGCAACAAAGACTCTAAGCTCGTAATGAAAAAAAAAATAGCATTCAGATTTTTTTAAGAGGGTTTCTGATCCTCTTATCTACATAGTAAATTAGGTGTAATTGACTTTTAGAAAAATTTCATTAAAGAAAAAAACCTAGCCACTTTAAATTTATGACCGTATGCTTTCACAACAAATTTCTGCTTCTATCCTAGTGGACTGATCCTGTATGCATGAAGCTGTGTCCTTAACTTCAGATTGAGCACTGTCCATACCAAGAGACTTGTCCTAGATAGAGTGAATATTTTGGCAAACGGGGAAACAAAAGAAAGCTGCCTGACTTAGATAACCAGTCAAAAATTGATAGGTAAGTTATAATTTCAGAATACACATTGCAACCTACAGAGTAAACAAATTCACACACAAAAAAGACCTGTCAAGTAATTTAGAATAACAAATATATGCAAGAAAGCTGTGATAAGCTTGTAGACATTCTGCAGACAGAAAAAGAGGCTAAACTCCTTTAATAAATGATTCATGGTGAATCATTCAGTTTGGTAGCGAAGTAAGATGTATTTTTTACATTACTTCTATGGGAATGTGTAGACCTGGGAAAAATTCTTCAGGTAGAAAGTTAGGCTTTCTAACAAAACTACCTATAAAGACATCCAGTAAGCTGGACTTAAGCTTTGCAATATAATTTCACAATGCATTTGTCTCTTCATGAGTGAGCACACTGCAGGAATAATAAAAGATTTTTCATACTAGTCTTCTAACATCACGTAGAAATAGTTCAGCAGGAAATCCCAACTAAAAAGTGTTGTACAAACAGTTGTCAATACACCTAATGAAATCAAGCCCTTTGCTTCAATTCACTGGAAAGAGCCATCAGAGACTTTCCCTCATTCCACTTTCATGAGCTCTCCTTTTCGACAGATGTGGTTTAGTAGCAGCAAATTCTGTGTCTCTCAGGAAAGTGAGCATGAAAGTTTGTCACCTTGAGTCTTTCCCTTTGACACTCTGTGGGTTAGATCTTTGCAGCTTGCTGAGGTGTTTTTATTTTCTTTTTTCCCTTTTTCTTCTGATAGGGTGATATGTATGCAGTTCAGAAAGCTTTCCCACAGAAAACCCCCGAAGGACAGACAGCCTGTGTATCTGATTGCAAATCAGCCAACTACCTGATTCCTTGAACAGGGGAGTAATTGGCTGGGGATTTTATCTGTTTCTCTGGCTGGTGCCAATAAGCAGGCATGTTTATTAACAATTTATTTACAGAACACACATTGATTTCAGGAGAGAAACATCACCAGCCTCTACAAAGTGTGAGCAAACGATTTCTTCCAGTTCCTCAAATAATCTATTATTGTCTGTTTGCATGGGTCTTTATCTCAGGGTCTTAGACTGAAATACTGAACATGCACAGAAGACAAAACATGAGTGAAAAAGATCTTGTTTCTAGAAGAAACCCTGCAGAATAAGTGCTTCATAAATAATGTGATTAGCTGAATAAACACACTCCACATCTGCCTCGGGGTTCCTGGACAATATTAGGCAACTCCATGCTCACTATTTCACACAGCTCCTCCCTCAAAGGTGGTCACAAAGCAGATTCACATAATCAATAATACATCGAGATGTATTATGCTAGAAAGTATTGTTGGTTTTGGTCTCAGAAACTTTCAAATTATAGTGATGAACAACGAAACACAAGTGTTTATGTTTTTTTAATTTGTTCCCTTGACTAGAAATGATGGGTTTTTCTCCTTGTGTCTTAAAACACAAGGATAAAATTAATTCAAAGCCTTTATGGTATTCTGTTTAGAAGTTAAATTGATTTTCCCAATAAGATTACCTTAGCCAAGAATATCTTCTTTCATGATGATGAGAGTAATTATACTAATATTATTCGCCTATGCTCAAGATCTGATTTAGAAATAGCCCATTTTATGAAGTAATACTGGAAGTAATACTGTGACTTGTGACTTTTATTTTGATGGTTCCATTGAAAGTCACATTGAACACCTTACAGATATTCTGCCACAGATATCGTATTATCATTCATATACAATTTGTTAGCTTTTTAAAATAGCTTAAGAATGAAAAGCACTAGGAAAATGATGATGATAAATTAATTGCAAGGCAAATACTTTTCTTTAAAAAGTTGATAATTTTTATATAAAAAGTAATTGCTACAGAAAATGGTACATTATTTTTCCTGTAATAATTCAGTAATCTATCTCAGTCCAAGGTGTAGATCCTCTCAGTGTGATTATCACAGGTGCAGTATTGAATTACAATGCAAAGCACAATTTACCTCCAGAGAAGAATATGAATACTGATAAAAATAAATATCTGTGTTGAGTCTCCATAAAATAAAATAAAATTCTGTGTAAATCTCCTTTCATGAATAAATGATGTGTGATAAGTTCATAATTACCTTATTGTGATAAATACTGAATTAGTGGAGTAAATTATTTTGTGTTTAACTTTTGATAAGTTACAAAATAGCAGAATGTTATCAGTTTACTTGAATACAACCCCAAAAAAATCTGCATTCAATACATAATCTTACTGCTGCAATGTTGTGCCTAAAATTCAAGTTTAGTTGCTCACTGAGATACTAATGTCTTGGAAAAGAAATGTCATGAGCATTTAGACTTCTCTTTTTTTTTTTTTTCCCGTAGTTTCTCTGCTGAAAGGTTTTTCTCTGAGTGAGATTTTAATTAAGAAATAGTGTCTGACGCAAGACATGTCCTCTTCTTAAGGGACCAAGAAGCTCCATTGTTTACCACCTTGAAAGTGTAAATGTTGTTCCACTGAGATGACAGAATTTTACCTTACTAATACAAATGTATGGAGCTCTTCCTACTTCTCTATTGGTGGCAGATGTATAAATTGCTCATTGCAAACAGAATAGGCCGCTCACCCTCC
>WEKY01053881.1:0-50462 GCA_013390045.1 Picathartes gymnocephalus
TGTGGTATTCATGGCAAATTTTCAAAATGAAATCACAATTGAAAATGTGGCTTCATCTGTTAAAGACCTGTGGGTTTTTTCCCCCACTCTGGTCTTGCAGTCTGCTCATACATGTAATTTTCACCTGGGAATCTTGTCATAGATGAGTGACGAAATCACAGAATTTTCCATTAAAGATTGTGAAACTTTCAGGACTGTGGAAATAAGAAGTTTGTAAGTACTTTAAATCTGTAGATAAATAAAAAGTAGAAAACTTGATCTGTTATGAAGTTCAACCACAATGGTACATCTGGAAACCCGATGAAAAGTATATTCCTTTTTCACTTCCTCTAGTAGTTTTCTAATTGAGTCTGAATAGAGGTGGCTGAATATATAGTTTCTCTGAGGTCAAGAGAGCACAGGGATGATAGTTCGTATAAATTATATGTATTACACTACTACATTGCAAGGATCAGTGCATTCTTAGAAAATTCTCATTTCTTGTGCACTTTCTCTGCAGATATTGCATTGATGCTGATATATAGGATTATGGTTAGAGCTGATCTCCCCCTATTATGATCAGTCTGATGACTTTTATTTCATTTTGACAGCTGTTATACAATACATGGCTAGTGAACCTGATCTTCATTATTTCCTCTCTCATTTTCCTTTGTGCTCCTCTTTTATCTCCAGAGGGCTGATTGTTCCATTCATTTCTAGGCACCACATAGCGAAAGGAGCAGGGAACATCACACACAGCACAGTAAACTGCACCAAATATGTGATCCTAATATGCTGAAAATTCTACTTATATATTTAGTAGAAAGCTATCTAGGCCCTGAATGAACTTTTATACTGCTTAAATCTTTCAATGACAGGTAAGATAAAGGAGTCACACATTATGTCCTGGTACTAGATGCCTTTAATGTCCTGAGCTGCCATTGAATTCAAGAGGATTTCTGCGAACAAGAAAGGAGAGGGGTGGTTAAGCCTCTTATTATCCTTAGTATGTGAATATGTAAAAGTGGTATATACATATTTTTAAAGAAGTATACATATTTTGAATATAATATTGTTAATAAACACATATTTAGAACATAAACTCCATTAGTGACCAGCCAACTCAAAGCCTTTCTATGACTCAATGATTACTGTTCTCTTTTCCCTTCCCCTCCCTTTCTCCCCCTTATTTCTTTCTTTCTGTCATGTTTAGTCAAATAATAGAGAAGAGTGGCTATACAAAAGCAAAAATATTCCCATTAAAAGAGAAGAACAGAGATAGATATTAAATATCCTTCTACATTGGAAAAAAAATCCCCACTATGCTAATTTTTCCAAACAGTTTAAATAAAATCCAAAGGCATTGCTCATGCACATTTAAATCTCTCGACAATAATAACAGTGATTCTTCAACGGTATCAATAGGTAATCACTTTTTATGTTTATCCCCCATTTATATCATAGATTAACACAGTTCTAGAAGGATGAGATATTTAATAGTGAGCGTAAAAATTACATGACTGGGAAGAAAGTTTCAAGGACAATCAGTTTTCACTGTTAAAAATAATTCTTTGACCAGTTAGCTCTGTGACTGAATAATTATTTTGTAGCAGTAAATGACTAGATGAGTAAGGTGGATTTTAGGCTATAAATTCCTCCAAAGCATATATATTTGGGATTTTTGGAACACTAGTTTCTACACTGAAATGTGGTTAAATATTTAAATAATTTATACACTTTGAGGTGAAAAATCCTAATTAGATTAACTCAGCATGATCACCACTGATGCCAGTGAAGTCATTAGATCAATTCTTTAATGTATTTCTTTATAAAATAATTTGGTTTATAATTTACATTGTGTCAGTACACTTATAAATTAGATTAACTCATGTTGAAGCAATCCAATTTTCATAGCATACAAAAATATAATTCTTAGTTTGTGTTTTTCTTGGAATCCCATATTAAAATATTTTACTAGATGGTGGCATTATAATTAAATTTATTTTTACATCTCTCCTAATTTAAAAAAAAGTCAAATATTTTTTTTTCCCATTTATGTGCATTTAAAATAGTACTAAAATTACAGAATTTTTGGCATTAAGGTAAAGTTCAAAAAACTAATTAAGACACATCCTGTAAACTTTGCTGGGCATTCTTCCCTATATCTTCTCTACTTTTGGTAGCCACAGGTGAATTCATATTTGAGGGATGAAGGGTTTTTGTTAGAACTACAAGTGTCCATGCAATGGACACACAGATTGCATTAGCTGTATTTAAATCTTTTTTCACATTTTGGCAAAAATAACAGCTAATCCATACCAAGACACTCAGCAGCAATGTGTGTCCCTGTGTCTCCATTACATTTGCCTGTGTCCACTTCCTTAACAACACTGCCGCCCCTATCTGGCCTGTGTTTCATGCACTGTGACATTTCTACAGGCCAACAGCTCCTTGGATGCTCAGACATTTGTGCCATCCTTGTCCACATCCAGGCCCACTGAGTGGACTGGCTTGTCTAAATTGTATTCCAGTGTCAGGCAGCTGTGTGATGTACACCTCAGTGAGTGCACTGAGCTGCAGGACCAGAGACATGGTGACAACACAGATGAGGAAAAAAATTAATGAGTGGGATGTTTGGCTCAGATCATCCTTTCTGCAGAGGCTGAAACTCACACAGTGATGGGGAGAGCCCACAAAATCTTGATACTCTATTTAGGCTTTGCAGCTATTGTATATGTACCAACAAATACATCCTTTCTGGACAGTTGACTGTTCACTCACACAAACATTTTGACCCTGTCCTGCCAGTTCTGAAAGAAGACAATCTCAGTTTGCTGCTTCAATCACAATGTTCTTTAGGCAGCTTTCCAAGATTGATACGGGGTAGTATGAATTCTGAATATGTATTTTAGCCTTAAAAGTAATTCTATACTGCTTTTACAAAGCCAGAAACATTCCGTTCAAACCAAGGATAAATGAGAAGCAGGAATTAGTGATGTATGCTGTTGGGTACTTTTTTAGGACCACAATATTCCTAAGGAATGACTGTGCATGCACTTGCACTTCTGCCATGAGCAGAGAAGAGAGAGGACCAGGTCTGTTCTTCCCAGGAGGCAAAGGCCCTGGCAATGACACAGACATTTTCTATTGCAGCATTTACACATTTATGTCTTTGGTGACTTGTACCACATCAGGGCAAAGTAAGAAACACAGAAAAGAAAAATAGGTCTGGAAAGACCTTCTGTAGGCAGATCAGTTTTCTCTCTGTCACTCTTTATGGATATTTGTAAAGAATCCAACGATTCTTCAATCCACAACCTCCTGAGACAGCCCATTTCATCCTGTCACTAACTTTACCTTCATAAACACTTATTAGTCTGAATCTTTATTTCTGCAGTTTCACCCAGCTATTTTTCACCTTGCATTTCTGCCTAAAAAATGTAAACATACTTTTTCTTCATCCTGTCATTTTGAATTCTAATCTCCTCTCCAACCTACCTGACATGCTTCTCTTCATGTTGTTTGAAAATTTAAGAGATCTACTTTTTATTGGATTATCCAAGTTATTAGAGCATATAAATAGATTATTGAAGTCTAAACATCTCTTGTAAATAATAATTTGAATGAACTGTGCCTGGAGCTCTGCAGAAGAGAGTGTGTTGGGAAGCTCAGTGTGTGAGATCACGTACAGGACATAAAAACAGAAGTCATGCCCTTCTGGCCTTCTGTCTGTATTTGCCAAACATGGAGTTCTTACTTCATTTATTTCTTGATCAATGCATACACGTGAAAAAATGCATGTTCTAGCTCAAGTGTGGTCCTTCCCATATAACACCCACATACAAGCATTGCATGTACTCATTAGATTAATTATCAGAGTTGTGTGAGTGTAGACCAAAGCATGCTGGGGGAAAACTGTAAGGATCTAGGATCTGTCAGAACAGTTCTCAGAGCCAAACTACAGTCTTAGTTTACTGACTTGTCAACAACCTTGGACTCAGAAGTTGTTCATGAGTGTCTCAGGCACAGGTCCTTAAAATTCCGTCTCCTTCTGCTGTAGAGGTAAGGTCTACACAGTTCAAAAATCAGCCATGGTTTACCTGTGAGCTGTTAGACATTTCCATCACAGAAATCTTATTCACTGTAAAATGGTCAAATGTGATGTGATGTGATGTCCATAAAAGTCAAACTAGATCCCAAACCTGCAATCTTGTTTTAAAAAGTCTGGAATTCCAGATAAAGTTCTTTGTTTATATCTACACAGACTTGCATATAAAACTATGGGTAATACCTTATGCTGTCTCTTTGTATTGATGCTTAGAACATTTGCCAGAACAAAGGTTTTGCACAGAAGCATTTTGCCCCTAATTGCTCATGGCATTCTTTAGCACTTCATACAGCTTTGTCTTCTTTTTCAATTCAGTTATATTACATAAGAGGTGTCCTAGAAGGATTTTTTAACTTTTGCTGCCAATGGATTTACCTAATGAGCCGGAGGCCTCACCACAGGGTGTGTGTGGCACGTTGGTGTCAAAGTGCAAGGAAGAAGTTACAAAACTGAAATATCATTGCAAGTCTTTGGGCCAGGCAAGCCAGGGCCAACCCTACAACTTCCATCCTGCCCGTAGGAGTGAAGTCAGCTTCAGTTCCCTGAACTTTTCATGCCAGTAGAGCCTGTGCCTACATCCCAATGTTTTGAATACATTTCTCCAGACTTGTAGGAAGTGAAGTTAACTGAGAAATATTTGATATTTGAATGCAGTCTTGTTATGAATTCAACATGAGTCATGTATCATAGACATAGCATATGTAAAATAATAATTATCTTGTTTAAGCTGGCACATACAAAAACAAGAATGGTCATTGTTCCAATATATTATGAGAATAGTTTCTATTATCTCCATATGAGATAGTAGATCTAGCAGGCTTTTTTTAAAAAAAATAAAATTGTAAGGTTTTTTTTTCATTTTAATGATTAAATTTGGTAGTTTAGATAGTGTATTTCCTATATACCAAGTTGAGATACAGACTTCCCTTTCAGTTTTTTTTCTTTTTGTTGAGGATACATAAAGCATATCTCAATTTTAGTGGCAAGGATTTTGTCTTTTTTTCTTACTATTTCCCTCCCCAGAATTTAACTTTTACCAGAAAGAAAGTCAGAAAATACCACTATAGTTAAATTAACTGGCTGAAATACTTTTGAGAAAATAAAAATAAAACAAAAAATGCTACCAAATAAAACTCCCAACAAAACAAAAACAAGCAAACTAACAAAATTCCCTCAAAGTATTTTAGGATGCCTTATTATTAATTCCTTACTTTTCCAGAAAATTTATATTATTTTTAATTTGTAGGTCCATTGATGACAGATAACTTCATTAATTATATTTTTGCCACTCCTTTTTAGGTTTTTCAATTGTCTGTGCTGTGAATGGCATTGGAAAACAAAGTGATATATTATCATCCTTGGAATTTTGGAAGATTAGCACTGCGTACAGAAGAGGAAATCAATATTCTTTTTAATCATCCTGAGCTTGAGGTGGCATTTTATACATCTCTTCAGTTGGCAAATGGCAAAGCCTTAAGCTGTGGGAACCAAATCATTCTAAAAGTGTGTATATCTGTACAGTATATAATGCCTCTGAGAAATAGCTAAGGTAGCATTATGACAGATTTCTGAATACAATTTTCAATACAGCACAATTTTCTTGCTTTACAAAAGTATCAAGACACATGCTTTTATTGTGTGAAAAGTACAGATTAGATATATAAGAAAAGATGAATTTTGGGCTCACCTTTAAAAAAAAACCACCAACCACTTTTGATTGAATATCTGACACAGAGTCAGAGTTATAGTATTTGGCATCCTAGATGAAAGGGACAGTCAGCATTCTCCCTAGTGCTGCTGCTGCCAAAAGATGCTTCCATTGAATTACAGTAGCGAGAATAAAAACTGAAGTCAGGGTATTTTCAGAATTGGCCATTAACTGCTGTTGCTCCAATGCTGGATGACCTTCCCTAGGCAATAATGACAATATTCAGAAACAGAGACATACAAAACTGAGAATACACTTTTCTAAATACTAACTGAAAGAAAAATAGGGCCAAATAAGCCAAAATTAGCAAGTTAAGCATAAGATTGCAAAATTGCATCTCAGATTATTTCATTAAGTCAAGGTGCTGAAAGACTAGCAAACGCAGTGTGAGCATTATTGTTTACTTTAGAGACAGATCAAGTCCTGGTGCCTTTGTTCTGGGAAGGGAAAGAGAAGGAGAGAGAAATTAAGGAAAGATTGGCATATAAGAGAAAAGAGTTTTGCTGCAAGAAATATCTATAGATTTAGAGCTTGAACCTAAGATCATTTGTTTTCCAATTTGCTCTGCAGGACCTAACACATGAAGTGATGTAGAAACACATTTTACTATCTTCTGGGTAATTTGTTTCTCAATTCCAGGACATTTTAGCATCATGAAGCATTAAAACATACATATATGAGTTCCGCAACCATTTAAAGTCCTTCTGTCCCCTCTGGAGGAATACTGTAAATATCCTTGACACCTGAAATAACTGGACATTGTTAGAGTCATGCTAACAGAGGGGGTTAACAGCTTGTGAGTGTACAAAATACTTGAAGTCAGACAGAAAGCCATTATTATGACCTTGTGCTGACCACATTCTATGAAGTGTTACATGATCAGGGACAGGGAAGTTGCTTAATGGAAGTTATATAGTAGCTAGATGTATCCTTGTCACACTTCATCTAAACTGATACATTGCAATGGTCCGCACCGCTCAGACCTGGCAATTACTGTCCAATTCCAATCTATTCCACACTGCCACTATAATGAAAAATAATTAGGAGCCTGAAAATGAGTTTTCACATGAAATGGTTTCAGTACTTGGACACAATCGCCTTTGGCAGATGGCTTTGGGTTTGCTTTAATATAATAAAGACAGTTAATCATCTCTAAAGAGTGCACAGAATGAATAAACTTTTAACACTACTTTCTCCTCTGAAACTCTCATATTGACCAAATGTTTAATACTGTAGAGTTCACATTTCCATGGGTGAGTGTTCCTGATACCCAGGAATCTGCACACGTTCTTATACATCCTGGAGAAGAACCGAATTAACCCAAGGGCCAATTGCTTGATACTAGAGTTTAGATACTAATATCAAAGAAAAAAGAAAAAGTTGGTCTCCTAACTATTGTAAAAGTACAGATCTTTAGAATGTTTCATGAACTCTAAAATATTGTGGCTTAATTGAATTGCAGGAAATAGCAGAGCATAATAGTAGCAACATTATTGATAACTTTCAGAAAACATGCGCCTCCTGTAGACAGCATGGAAATTGATGAGAGTGGAAAGCATTTCATCTGACTTCAGTTATCTACAGTGCAGTTGTTAGTCACTTTAGGCTCCCGTTGCAGCCAAGGTAGAGAAATAGGTGCATTTAAGGTGCAATTGCTATGACCTGTATGAGATGCCTGCTTTTGGTTGAGATGAATGCCACACCAGAAGGCATAGCAATTTCTCTTGCTTGACTATAGCCCCGAGCGATTAGCTCAAATGCAGATGTCAATAGTGCTTAAAGTTAGATTCGATATCCCTGTCTTGAATAACTGTTTGATTTCATTAAAGTATTTTCCTAGGTTTCCTAGGTTTTGTAACTTTTTTTGTAGTTTTATCTAGTATACAAGTTAAGAAATACTGAATGATGTCTCATATATATGATATAAATCATACCACACAATTTGAATATGGAAGGAAGTCTAAAATTCATTGTATCCAGTAAACTCTGAATTTTACACCTAAGTAGTTCTCCTGAGAAGCAAACCCTGTCCCCCCACAAAAAGACCCTTATTTTCCGAAAGAACTTAAATAAATAAACAAGACAAAACTATGATGAAAGTTATATGACATGCAGTTTTGATTATTTTTGTGGAGAAAGTGTTAGATGGCAAGAGATGTGGAAAGAGATCTAAAGAAGACTGCTGTGGGGAAAAGGATATAAAATGGCCCAGTGTTACTGTTAGTGTGTAATGGGGCTGTGGAGGCAGAGAACAATAAATGCAGAAAAACCTTCCAACAACATGGGAAGTATTTCAACAGTCCCAGATTCCTTATTTTATCTATACAATACCTATATAGTTTCTTCCTGAGTTTTCAGAGCAGCAGGAATAAGGAGCATGTAATTTTAGTCAAATTTCTGTCAGAGAGCATTGTTTTCCCTTGGAAACATCTGGTTGCAGTGTCCCCTGTGATGCCACTCTTTTGTTTTTCTTCTCTACAGAATTCCTTGTTTTTGATTGCTTCTGTAGAAGACCAGATATAAAAAGACGTTAAAAAAAAAAAAAAAAGAAAGAAAAGACAGAGAGAGACTGAGGAACAAAGCTCTTCAGAAAAATCTAAATAAGACTCTGGACTATATAGTTTTTTAGTTCATTATTGATTAAAGAAAAAAAATTAAACAGTCTGGTATTGTTTTACTTTCCATGTAATTTTTTTCTTTGTCTTATACCACTTTTTATTAGTATTGTTGTTGTTACTGTTCATTTTCTTATCTCATTTCTGTTTAAAAGACATTGTTTTTTATCAATCCAAAAGTTTCACCTTTGTGCCTCCAATTCCCAGCTCCATGCTTGGAGCTGGAAGGGGAAGGGTGGGAACGAAGTGCCTCATTTGGGAGCCTTGATGGTGAGACTGAATTGGGGAGTACTATCCATACAGCACAACATTAATTGTTAAAATACAATTTATTTAGTACATTTATCAAATTATTCAACATGTGCTTTGAAGCAGTGTTTACCTGCTTTTTATTTCATTTTCAATTAGCAAAGAATTCAGTATTTTATAAACATGTGTGTCACTATGAAAATAATGTTGTATTCCAGTAGAATAATTAGCACAGGATACAAAAAATATTTAATACATGGTTTCAGATAGAAAAGTTATACAATGAAAAATAATGGGCAACAAGTATATCTCTTTTCTGATGAATTAGTAAGAGAAGCTCTAATTGTCTCCTAGAGAGTTTGCAGTCTTCAGTTCTCTATGTTTTTCTTTGGGTTTTACGTTATTGCTTTTAGTCAGCCTTGAAAATTTGTTACCTCTTTTTAACTACTTCATCTTTTCACAGCTTTTTACCTTCCCAGTAATTCTGTGGATGTCATTCTTCTCTGATACTTATTCTGATGTAATTCCAGTTTAAAACTCCCAAGAGAGATGGGGTTTACAAGCAGAAATAATAAACAAATTGAGTAGGTTGATTTAAAATTTCTGTTTAATTCTAGAAACCATTATTATGTATCAATAAATCGTATTTATTAGAATACTTATTTTGGAGGAATGTTGACTGCAAGTTATAAGTGTGTTGAAGACTGACAAGTATTGTTCACACAACAATTTCATTTTAATCTTATTTCTAGTGCATTCAGCTCTATTGGCTGTCAACCTAACCACATGTCATACAGAATTTTGAATACCTTTTTTCTATAGAGTCTGAAGGTAGTCCCATGTCTAACGAAACAATCCTTTAACTTCGATTTTTTCTTTTGTTTATTGTGGACCTCGGTTCCCTCTAAAAGACAATATGGACTATACAGATTGATTATAAAAACAGCACAAAAGCTATGATGAAAACTTCGAGTTTCAAGATTGATAAATGAATATGAATATTATTGTGAAATCTGTTCCTCATGTGTCTCAGAACAGTCATAAGCCTTTTTTGTTACCAAATATGTTTCAAATACTGCTGATACTGTTGATTTTCTTTACCTTTGCTCCAAAAAATAAATAAATAATAAGTAAATAAATAGGCATACTTGGAGAAAGTGTGGGGAAAATGAATCACAAGTATTCTTATGAGTATTTAAAATGTAGTTATATTTTTCATCTTTTTATATATTTTTTTGTACTTTTCTCTTGATGACATTGTGTCATCAAACACCCGAATCACTGCGTGAAAATAATACAACAATATAATACAATAATACACAAACTGTGGGTTTGGATCCTTTTTTTTTTCCCACCCATATTATCTGAATTGAAGTGTTTTGTTGAGAAAATGGAAAAAGGAATGGGTAAAAGGGACTTGTCTGATCAATGGAGAAAAATCCCTCCAGTTTTCAAGAAGACACCCTTTAGAATTTGAACCAATTAGTAAGCTAGAGGTATATAGGGGTGTGTTGGTGGAGAGGGAAGCGGAAGTGGAAAGTAATGTAGACTCTGAGATGGAAACATTTCCTTGGTGTTCAACTAAATAATACAGAAGCTGGACAATAGCAAATTTAAGATAGGCAGACTTCAGAGGGATGCTGTTGAGATAATTCAAATAATTTTGTGTGGAATGTTGAGTGATAGCTTGTTTGAAGGTACAGTATAATGCAGTTGGAAGACTTAAGCCAGACACATCTGAAATTGCTCAGTTGCTATGTGTGTGACTTCCTTAGATACAAGTAAAATTGGCCCTATATTTAGAAAACAGAAGCAAAGAGATATAGTCAGGCGGTCACAGGAATGTCATCAGTCCCCAGGCGCCTGCGAAAGGCAACCACGATGGTGCTGCACGCGTCTGGTGGAAATCAGCACCAGCGCACGGCCCTTTACGGTCAGTGCTGTAATCCAGACCAATGCACCTCACACAACACTCTGACATCAGTGGCAGTTTGTCCTCTACAGGATGCATCTAGTGCTTAAACATCATCTTCTCAATGACCAATTTTCCTGTGAAGCTGTGTCATTCCACATGGGACACAGCTCCCTCCTGTCATAACTACACTATATTAAGCATATATTTATTCATTAAGTATGTAGGATGGAAATTTTATATTGGCTGCCACATAAAATATCATGCAAATAACTAGCTAACAAACATTAGCACTTTAAAAGAAAATGTGTGGAGAATTAATATATGCCAAAAATAAATAGGAACTAAAATGTTCCATTAGTTCACTTTCTTTCACCATATGTAAAAACCTCTTTAAATCTTACTGGGTTGCACTCATAGCTGCTGAAACTATAATTTACACCTCTGTGTTTCAGAGGACAACACTTGTCTGATTGTATTCTTAAACATCCATGCCAGCTTTAAATATGATATAACCAACGTATAGATGCCTAATTAAGTTTAAACACGAAACTATGCCTTTACGGTTAGACGTCTATTTGTCTGTCATAATAATCCTTCAGATATTCTGCTGCATAGTTAAGACGAACACAGCAATGTGCTAAAAACTTTGTTTTCCATGTGAAATTTTAAAGGCATCACACAGAACACAGGACGGTGGTTAATTTTCCAGTACATCAGCACCCCAACCTATTGGTCCTGCCAAATGCTGTAGAAGCTTCTTTGTTTTATTACTGAATTTCATCTTTAAACTAAATCAGAGAAAAGAGAAGGAAAACATTTCATTTTGGATTGGGACAGAGTGCCCATCACCTTCTCCAAAATCTAGCTGCATTATTTAAGATTTAAGTAATAAACAGAGTAAGACCTATTCATCTTTATGGATGCTACATATATTTCTGAACACTGGCAAGGATATTAAAAGTGGCCAAGTCATGCATTATGTCATCATCAACAATTTAAATTAAAATGGAAAATGCTTTGATTTTTCCCTCCATCATCATGTCTAGAGTTAAAAATTATAGCTACATTTGTAGAAGTCAGACATAACTTGCTCATGTTGTCACTTCACATATAGGTTGCCTATATTACACCATATGCCAGGAACTCTTACTGGCACATGCAGTAATGTGATCTAATTGGTAAAATGTCAAATTCTATGCTTACAATCAATTTTGCAATCAGATTTTGAGCAGGCATAATTTTTAGAGCTACAAATCATTTCTGCTTGGTACTTACATCTGACTGATATCCAATTTCAGTTTACAGAAAAAAATATTGAGCATTTGTAATATTGATTTGGGGGAAAGTAATGAATTGTTCTGACTAACTAGATAATTGCATTTTGGAAATGTACTTTTTCTCTGTGTGTTGTTTTTCAGCATCCTACTAACCAATGACTAATTTTTTCAATTGTTACTTTCAATTCACTGTAGGTTTTTCTTTTTCGAATATTATAGTTTATGAAAGCATAGTATACATTTCAAGATCTAATTATACATCTTTATTTACTTAACTCTAAGCATTTTTTCATTGGAGTAGGTAAAAATTTTAGATGCTTAGTCTAGACAGATTTATTGTACTGTGCATTTATTTCTTGCTATAATATTACCTGTCATCTATTTTACAATACATACTTTTATTGGTAAGATTTTGTGGCATGAAATAAACATTTAGCATGAGATTCATGTTGTCTAATCTTAGAAGTCTACATTGCTTATGTTTGGAGAAGTCATTCTGACTGTTTTATGGTCAAAGCCATGGAATTAAGTAGTTTTAGGGTGCTTTCCCTAAAATATGTATCTAGATCAGATTGTGGATTGCATGAAAAGCCTCTATCTCTCTCCACTAATTAAGAATTGTATAAGCAGCAAGTTTACATTTAAATTTCTATGTGACAGATAGAGATAAATCTATCTGATTAGACAAGCCTCACCCAGAGTCTAAAATCCTGGATTAAATTTATGAACAGGGGAAAGATCATAAGGGCAAAATGCATAGTCATATATATGTGCATGTGCCTGCAACTGAGAGCGTGTATTGTGTATACAAATCTGAGCTTCTTGTCAACCATTATGCACCCAGTACAGTTTTTAATTACATGATCACATGCTATTTTTGCATAGGAACCATCTTCATTGAGGCACACATGGATATGGGGATACTGCTCAATTAATGAAAAGTGTTCGATATTCTGTTTTATTCCACTCATGCTGAATATACAGGCCCAAATTTTACTCAGTGCATATTTGCTTTAAAAAAAAAAGTATTTCCTGAGCTTTAACAAACCATGAAACTCCCTCATACATCACAAAGGTCCTTAAAGCTTGGATGCATTTTCACAACACTCTTCAGCAAGGAAGTTGCTTTTACTCTTCATGAACTGAGACAAAGAGAAGAAGGGAAGGAACAGTGTATCAAATAATATACTAAATCAGATGAGGTGTTTAAGATTTGTCTTTCAGAATATATGGAGTACTTCAAAATACCATATGGCTTCTAGGTGCCTGATGAGGACTAGAAAACAAGTAACCACCTGTGAGAAGTTCAGCTCAAATTAATTGCTTATACTTACATAAAGAAAATGAAAAATCAAGATGCAGATATTCTGACTTAGTTTTGGTGCTTCATAGTGTTTTGAGAGGATGGGAGAGGAGGATGGTTTTGTGTAAAATTCCCATTTAAAAATGAAGGCAAACTCAAAAAGTAGAAAGCTTGTCATGCAATAATATCTGACAGCTTGGTTGTAAGCTTTGGATGCACGTCACAGTCCCTTGACACTCCCTGTAATGGAGTATGTGATGGCAGCAGATAGTCCCCTATGTAGATGCCAGCACTGCACTAAAAATTTGCCAAACATTTCTTAGATCTTTGCTGCAAAATTATAAAATAGAGAAAAAATACTAAAAATTTTGACTTACGGTGCCATTTCATGCTCCACCTTCTGAGGTTTACTGATGTGTGTGCTATACTTCCAATCTCTCTGCTAGAACTTTTATTTCTTCACCATACCACCAGCTTCATCTGTCTTGTTCAGCCATTACCTTTCTTTTTATTTGAAATTTAATCCCTTTCCTAACCTTTTCCTTTAGGCTACAGTTCTTTACTCACAAACACTTAGTCCCTTTGGTCTCTCTACCTTTCACCCATCTCATCTGGTTTTTTTCACTCTCAGTCTACCCTGCTTAATTCAACCTTTCCTGCTGGTATCCCTGTTTCTCACATGACCTGATGGTTCACCCTGTTTCTTTTCATTGCTTCGCATGTCAGGTTTTTTGCCTGGTAAGCCTATCTGGGATTTAGCCAATACCAAGAGGAATTCAGTTAAAGACTTATTGAGGAGCTGAGAATTTTTTAGGGACATTCAGATACTTCTAAATATCTCTTTGCAGATAATTGATCTGGGCCCATGATGAACCCTAGGATGAACTGCATTGCTCTCTCTTTGGCATTGACTTTATTGATTAGATCTCCATTGCTTATGGTAATTTTATAGCTGGAGGGTCATCCCTGGATGCCCTGGAGATGTCAAGGTATTGAGCCCAAGGGATTTTGCCAATCCAGAAAGTCACTGCTCTATTATACATCTGATGGCCTGTCTGGTAACCTTCACTGGTTATCCAAAGATGTCTGACATAGTTCTGGATACCACTTAGGTTGCTGTGTACTACTGCTGAACTTAGAAATTGATTTGTACCCTCCCTGCATTCTTGACCACGGGCTCTGTCCTTGCTCAGTGCAAGCAACTAAACGTGTAACAATGTTCTAAGCTACTGAAAACAAGATATAACATGTATTATACTATGGCTTGATAGCTAAATAATAACATTTGTAATACTGGGTCTGATTGAAATGGAGTATGTGAGCTCTAACTCTTCTAGGACTCAATCTCCTTCATTTTGTGAGATAGCTTATTAACTTCAACACAGTAGGAAGAAAAAAGGAATTTTCCTCACTTCAGTTGTAAGGCCTGATATTCCCGTTGTTCTGAACTGAATTTTGACTGCTGACAAGGTCAAAACTTCTTCTTTAGCTGTCTGCCAGCTTTATCTACTGATGTTTTTCCTTACAAGCATGCATAGCCTGTTTACCTTCTTCCACATAGCAAATAACAAAATGAGGAAATAGCCTCAGGTTGCACCAGGGGAAGTTCACGTTGGATATTAGGAAAAATTTCCTCACCCAAAGGGTTATCAAGCATTGGAACAGGCTGTCCAGGAAAGTGGTTGAGTCACCATCCCTGGAGGTATTTAAACAACGTGTAGATGTGGCATTTAGGGACATGATTTACTTGTGGACTTGGCAGTGCTGCGTTAATAGTTGGTCTCAATGACCTTAAAGTTCTTTTTTAACCCAAACAATTTTATGATTCTATGAAGAGTATTCTGCATTTACTAACAGTCCTACAGAAAATTGTATGAGTAGAATAGAAACCTCACAAAAAACCTTTCTTACACAAGCAATGTATTTCTACTGTCAATCCTTAAAGAGATAGATTGGGGTTTGTGGGGTTTTTTTGGTTTGTTTTTCTCTCTTTAACAAAAATACGACTTAAAAACCTGTTAGTCTTACCAGTCTATCAAAGAATACTTCTGATGGCCTTCAGTAATATCCCTCATGAAAAGCAGCATACACCCCTAAGAGGAAAAAACTGCATTCAGTTACCAAGTTATGCAGTGCCTTTATTGAGCATAGTATTTAAGCAAATATACAAAATTGTTGAAAGTTTTATCTTTTGGTTAGCCACTTCCCTAAATTTTAGCATGAATGAAACAATGTGTCTTATGGTTTATATGATTAATTGCTTAGATCTCTTATTAATGTTAAAGTACAGTTTATGGATTCCTTCCTACAAAGAGGTGAGTTACTTTGCCCAAGCCAATGAAATGGAAAAATGCTGGAATTTTCCTATTAAAATCATAAGAATAACTCATATATTCAGTGTGCAATTGCCTTTCAGAATTGAGTTTATCATACACAGGAGATTTCCTTAAAGAAAGTCACTCCAAACTTTGAAAAAAAAAAGAAAAGAAAAAAAACTTAGGTTTTTCTCAAAAATCTTCCTAGGTTGAGGTGAAGAAATTTCACTTTCAGGGAAAGTCTTATAAAGTCTTCAAGGCCAGTGTTACATCCCTTCCAAATTGTCAGTAAGCGAAAGTCAGAAAAGTGGAAAAATCAGGATTTTTTTTTCATGGAAATATATGAAAGATCTATTCCAAGCAGTTCATCTATTAAGGGATTTGGTGAATTGACTCAGAATGCTCAGCACATTTTAAGATCAAGCTACATATTAAGAAATATCAACCTTTAAAGTTAAGATATGGACATAAAATGGGTCCTTTTCTTCGAAATACATCACAGAGAGAACTTGATTTCAGGTGAAAGATATCAAGATCTCTTGCAGACTGTATTTTTTAATTTCAGTGGATGTCCATCAAATGGACATGTTGGTGTATGCAGCAAAGCTATTTGCTTTGATGATCAGGCTATGGAGTATTTTCTCATTATAGTATCTTATTCTGCTGGAATTGCTCAACATGGTGTAATAACACAATAAATAATGATTGGAACTGCACATTGAGCCTGGATCATTTGAATCAGAGCTGAGAGCCTTAGTTACTTGGTAGGTTGTTGTCAAACTCACTCCTTTGCATTTAATGAATAACTATGTATTTGAAGAGCAAGAGCATAGCCTAGTGGTTCGGTTTCTGGATAAGACAAGGACTGATGTTCAACTGCATGACCCATATCAGATAGGGGGGCTGAAAAACTCTTGTCAAGTGAAGTTCTATCATCACTGAAAATTGTTGGGTTTGCATATTTTTTCACATTTTTTCCTCCTGGTTACTTTTGCTCCATCAGTGTTTCTGACCAAGCAAATAAAGGACTTCTGACCAGATTTCTGGCTGAAATAATGTAGTCTATGCTGTCTACAAATCATTTATATTTCTAACATTATTTTCCTTTCATATAGGACCTTTAAAACATTTCTTTAAAAGAAAGTATTACAAACAGAGGTTTCATCCAAGAAGTAAAACAAATGAAAGCTGACAGGGCTGATGTGTGGAATGTTTCTACATGTCAAAATAAACTGACCTGTTTCGTTTTCTGAGTTAGCCCTCCTGTCTTCATAGACCATAAACTTTTTCTTAGCTTTTGAGAAAAGTGTTTAGTCAAGTTTTAGAATGATAGATATAAGGGGCTTGTGGTTAGGTCTGTGATTCCATGTCACATCACAAATTCCTGGAATTCCTTAAAAAATGAATTATATGTTGCTATTGGTGACAATCTGTTCTAGGATAGTAGTTTTTCATAACAGTATATCAGAGATATCAAAAATTATTTTAAAATACTTATGACTATCCAAATTAAACATTAGTCATAACAAGATATACTTTGGCCTGGGAAGTACCAGGAAATCCTTATGCATAACTTGCCCGGAGTTGCAACTTGCCATATGTGCTATATACCTATAATTATACTGTATATTCCAGCTTCTCACACTTCCAGTGAAACTTAACTGCTTCAAATGACAAACATGTGACAGATTAGTAAGTATATTTGTATGACAGTATGTACAGTTACGTTCCTTAATTCAACACATGTCAATTTTAAAGTAATGTAGTGCACAACACTTTTTATCTTGGTCAGTATATTTCAGTCTTTTAATGCCACTGTGTACGTTTAAAAAGGGAAAAAAACCAAGCTCTTTCTATATTCTATTTTTTTTTTTTTGTAATTTCTTTTTTGGGGCTAAAAATGTGGTTTCAGAAAATATTTCAATTTCAATAGAAAATATCCAACATACTACTTGTAAAAGTTCAGATAAAATGATGGATAACTTACATAAGCCATTAAGTTGCTCAACATCTTGAGGCATTCTAATTTCTGCTTTAATTTTTTTAAAATTTATTTCAAAATCTTTGCATATCATATTGAAATAAAATATTAAAATAAATTTCCTTCCCCACTGATTTTTAGATAATTTAAATATTGTTTTCTGATCAGCCTATCAGGAGTTTTCTCTGACAGTAAAATCTCAGACTAAGTGGTAAAACTTGTAGCTAGGAAATAGTTTTGTATAACTTTAGGTTTTTGACACAAACTAAATGAACCCTCCAGATATCACCCACACTCATGAACTTTAATCCTGATATAAAAAACAGATCATACATTTATTTCCTATAAGGGCCCAAGGAGAAGATTTTGGAGGTTTATTTGGCTGGTGGCTTGGTTTTTTGTTTTAAGTCTGCTCTATTACCATAAGAAGACTCTGTTGGGAGCTTATGGTGACTGCCTGAGCACTTACTGTGTGGAGACATGTGCCCGATAAACACAACTGTTCTGTGTCGCTCCAGAAGAACTTCTAGTCCTGGATAAAATACATTTCCAACACCATTGCCAAGATGAAGAATTTTTACATACTTTTGGGCATATATCACAGTTGTAGGGCTTGACTTTTGAGTACGTAAATTCTGGCTGCCACTTATTGTCATTGAACTCAGTGAGAGTTTCCTTTCCTTTATTTTGAACTACATGTTAAAATATTAATCACTATAACTGAGATAATATGGAGCAAGAAATACACTCTGGCTGGAAATTTGCAATGTTTCATCTCAAAATGTTTTGATTCCTTAAAAGTCTTGGCTTTTTAATTCAGACAAAACAAATTTTGTCTTGCTGGAAATAGCATAGCATCGCTGAACTACTGGCAGTACACATTCGCACTGGATAATCAGTAGGAATTAGATATCCAAATGTCTTTGAATATTTTCCCCACAGTTATTTGTGTATTGCTTAGAGAACTGAAGCATAACCAAAAATACCACAACGATCTACTGACATCCCTTCTGGAAAAGACTGTTCATTTAGAAAGGGGTGAATAATGTATTATAATCATGCCCTTGAAGATGTCTGAACATCTTTAAATTGGAAATGCTGAGCTTAATAACTTCTCATTTGAAAACAAGTAAGATCTCCCTCACAAAACTTCAACTGACCTACCAAGGAAATAGCTGTGGATCTCCAAGAATGGAAATTTAACTTGAGCTGTAAAATGAAAAGCCTGAATTTTAAAAGTACCGTATATTCTCAAGAAGTGTAAGTCCCTTCATCTTTACTTTTGTGGGTTTACTTATTCTTCTTTAGGAGAAAATTATATATACTCCAACTATCTGTAGACTGATGTGTTACAGATTTATCAATAGGATGATGAAACTGGTAAAATGAGCAAGAATAAAATACCTTGTGGATATTTGCGCTGAACCTCAAATACACAGAACCAAGCAGCAAGGAAGTGAGAAGAGATATATCAGGGTTAGCAACAGGGTGAAGCTGTTGGATGTCTTTCAAATTATTATGCCAGTCCAGACATTTTTTGCATAATGAGAACATCTTTCATGTGTCAGAACAGGTTTTGATTATAACTAAATAAGTGAAAGCAGGAATATGTTGATAAGGTCACCTTTAACGTAAAGTTTGGTCTGAGTTGTCTAAAGTATTTAATGGAAGAGGGAAACCTGCTGATGAAGTGAGGAATTCAATGAAAAAATTATTGTAAACCATCATATTTTAGAGGGAAAAGCTAAACATCCCTTTCCTTAAAAAAAACCAAAACAAACACACCAATATTGAGAAGAGATCTGTTAAAATAAACAAACCAAGTATCAATAATGAAACATAAGGGTTTTTTTACTTACCATTAAAATGATTTCTTCAAACTCATGCTACTAAATTAGCTTTATTTTTTAAAATTATGTTAATTACATTACCGAGGGGAACTTTGCACTGTATATGTTTGAATAGTCTCTGTCTGCTTGTAGTTGGATCTTCATGAAAGCTGTCATTTCATGTGTTCAGAACAAACAAAGGAAAATGTTGAAGAGTGCATTATTATACAAAGAATGTACTTCCAATGTGTGCTGGGTGATTACAGGCTTAATTTATATGTGTTTTTTATATTACATTATTTTTATATATTACTACCCAGTAAGACTAGTACGTTGCTTTTAAATATCTCAGAGCCACTTAATAGCTAAATATTTGTGTAACTGTCCTCTAAGATAAACTTGGGGAAAATAAACTATATTGGTAAGGGATAATTGAAGGGCTTGGCTAATTGAAGGACTTAGAGGATAGCTTCAGGGATTGATTTTCTAGATTTATGCTAGAGATTCTGGAGTTCACCTTTGGACAAGGACTTGGAACTCACCTATACTGAACATTTTTTTCACCTTGTGCTTCCTCTTAGCAAAAGGTGAAAACATGTTTCCTGAAGCATAGTGTGAGTGCTTCTAAGCACTTACTTTCTCTTTTTCCTGATGGTCATTTGATCTAAAAAAAAAAAAAAAAACTAGAAACAAAACCAAAACTTGCTTTCACATATAGTTGTAGCCACTATACTTCGTCAGGTTGCTGTAACTTCTGAAATGTGAAGGGTCCTGATGTTATAGCATTATCATACACGCACACACACATACATATATATGTATATCTTCCGGAGTCGGGACTGTCATTTTCCTCTGTATTTGCATAAAGACAAGATGCTAGGACTTATTGATAAACTTGGAACAGATGCTGTAGGTTTGTCCTTTAAAAATAATGAAAAACTTTGAAAATAAACCAATGAAAGTGTTGAAAGTCCAATCTGAGTTGTAAGAGCAGTGTAGCATAAGAAAGGCTGTTTCAGAGAACATATATATTAAGCTGACAGTGCTAACAATAATAGCAGAACCTTTAATGCAGCAGTAAAAATGGTTTAGAATCATAGAACCATCGAAGCACAGAATAGTTTGGGTTGTGAAGGACCTTAAAGATTATCTAGTCTAACCCCTCTGCAATGATCAGGGACATCTTCCACTGTCTCAGGCTTTTTAGAGCCCCACCCAACCTGACCTTCAATGTTTCCAGTGATGGGGTATCTACCAGCACTTTGGTATGTGCCCCATACAGATGCAGGCACAAATGTATTTTATATGTAGCAAATATTGTAATAAAGGTCATTGAGTTCATATTGATCAAAAATTGAGCATCTTCCTTAAAGTGTTTTAAAATTGATAAATCCTGGTGATAGCCTAGTAGGCTATGTTGTCCCAGGCCTAGGGTCAGAGAAAGAGTCAGACAGTCCTTTTCTTCTGAAACACAGAAAGCATGACTCACATACTCTTCCATAAAAATCATATGTCCTCTTTTAGTCTAATTCCAAAATTGCTCCAAGGACTTCAGTTTTCATGCTAGCATTATTTATAAGTTGTATTTTGGACAGGAAAGCCTGAGAGAATGTTCCAGCAGTGAAGTTTACAACTTAAATAATTAAAAGACAATGCTAGGTATAGAAATGTTCAGAGTACACAGAAATGTTAAGGGTATTTCTTTGAAAGCTAGGAGGCAAATCAAACCGCCTTAAGCCTTCTTTACTATTATTAATGGAGAATCATTTACAGAGAAGCATAAGATAAGCGTGATCTTTAAACTTCTCTTATAATTCAGGGTCCTGATTCATGAGTATAGAACATATGGCAGTGGCAAAACTAGAGAGCCTACTTAACTAGGCAGGGGTCAGGGAATTGCTTTTTTATGTTTTAATCTTTTTTGCTGCAGTGCTACATAGACTAATTATTTAGATACATTATGATGCCTAATTGTACAAAGAATGCATTAGTGTAGAACAGGTTTCTAGAATGACTTCATTTTGCTTTTTTTAAAGGTTTAGTTTACATGATCTACATCACTGCTTAACCAACACCTCCAGGTGGGCTTGGAAAATATGACATAAGGGAAGTATTGCACAGCAATTTTCCCTTTTGTTTCCACAAACTTTGAAGGTTATTTATTTATTCATTTATTTGTTAAACATGCTTCCTCTGAACGTAGCAATCTCTCTCCCCTGCCTTCATATCTAGGGTATGTACACCTCTGGGTGTGTATATAGAAATATGTATGTAGATTATGCACATATAAATAAAATCTACATAGATGACTGATATATTATCACAGCTAGAAACTGTAATGTGGAAGGGGTTTAATCCTACCTTTAACCATTTACATGTTTTTCTGTGGAAAATAGAGTTTGGATAAGCATCAGTTGTTCTGCTTGTTTTAATTTCATTGAGGCTTTTTGCATTTGTTTGTTTGGGGTTTTTTTTGGATTCGGATTTTTTTAATGAAAGTAATTATCATTTAACAATTTAAGTGTTGTATGTTTTTCCTTTGGAGTGTAGTAAAGTATGTTTCAACTACAAGTCAAATCTCTGAACAGGTCTGTTTTTCATTTCAGAGAGAAAAAATCTCGTGTGCTTCCCCTCCCTTTTCCCCCATCCCAGATTCATAAGTCTGGATGAGCAATATGAATAACAGGATCAAATAAAAGTCATCCCCTGGGAGAAGTTATCTTAAAAACTGGGGAAATGAAAATATGCCAGAAATACAAAAGAAAACTCACTAGTATACATGCCTAAGACAAAGGTGCAGTTCTATTTCTATTAGTAATATGTGCTGATATCAATGTTGTGTATTGATGATATATATTAATAAACAAAATCAACTCCAAGAGTATTGTGAATACAGATGAGAGAAATATGGAAGTAATTACTTTGATTTTCCTAAGACTTCCAGGCTACTTTGTGAGAGTTCTAGTTACTCCAATATAAAATTTGAAGCATCTTAATGTTCTCACCATTCCTTACAAACAGGGTTTTCCTTTATTTTTTCCACTGTGTACAAATAATTGACTGCTAATCCTAGCTAGTTGCTAGGCATCCTTCCCCAGGAAAGGCAGACACCAGGAAAAAAACAAGTGAGTTCGCATAGCTTAGGCCAGAATCAGAATCGAAATGTTTTATTAATTTATTAATGACATATAATTAACCCAGAGTGAACTATAGACTCAGGATCAATATTGGTAATATAACAGATAAATCATGTTACCAGACACTTAGAGAGAATTAATAAACAGTTAAATATCTCCCAGCCCCCATAAATCAACCCCAGAAGCACCTCCTTGCCCCTTCCCCAGCACGCCCCAGGTCCCAGGTAGCTCCTTGCTGTCACTGGCCAGTGGCAAATGCTCCCTGCCCTGGTGTGCATCCCTGCAGGCGTCCTCTTGCCAGCCATAGGCTGATGCCTCACCTGGCAACCCTTCATGCTGCTTCTATGCCACTTTTCAGGCTGGATCCCTGTGTATTTCTATTTCTTTTACTCTATTGAACAGAATTTCTCTCCTCCTGGTTAATTCTCTGGGTAACCTGGCTGATAGTGGCCTTCCTTTTGTTACACGGTTACAAGAAGGACAGTGAGGTGCTGCAGTAGGTCGAGAGAGGGGCGATGAAGCTAGTGAAGGGTCTGGAACAAAAATCTATTGAGGGGCAGCTGAGAGAACTGGAATTGTTTATCCTGGGGAAAGTGAGGCTCAGGGGAGACCTTATCGCTCTCTATAGCTGCCTGAAAGCAGGTTGTAAAGACGTGGTAGTTGGTCTTTTTCCCAAGTTGCAAGTGACCGGACAAGAGGAAATGACCTCAAATTGCACCACTGGAGGTTTAAGTTGGATATTAGGCAAAAAATCTTTACTGAAAAGGTTGTCAAACATCAGGAACAGGTCACCCGGGGAAGTGGTACAGTTACCATCAGTGGAAGTATTTAAAAGACATACAGTTGTTGTGCTTAGGGATGTGGTTTAGTGGTGGATGTAGCAGTGTGGACTCAATGGTCTGAGAGGTCTTTTCTATGGTACGTTTGGAGCAGATCCCCTTGCTGGTTCTGTGCCCACCACACCCCACAGAGTCACAGTCCTGCCTTAAGAGCTCGGGCTACCTAGACCAGCTCACGTGTGGATCATGTGAGCACCCTGCGAAGATGTTTATGTTACAGCTGCAAATGGTAAAAACATTCCTCTGAGAAAAATCCTAGAATTTATTTCATACAGGTATAATTTTTGTTTATTCAACTTGCATCATTCTGTTCATTTTACCATGTATAACCATACTTTGAAATTAAAGTAATTCACCTGGGTGAAGACAAGGTGGGGTGGTGGTTGGAAGAGACACAGGATGCAGCTTAGAGGGATAGTAGTAGAAAACTTCAGGTGTCTTAAGATTTTACTGCTTAAAGACAAGGTGGTTGTCTTTGAATTCCCAAAAGTCAGAGACTTTTGGGAATTCAAGGAAGTTTCTACAGGAAAACTGTCCTGGCCTGTTTTAGATATTTTAAACAATTTTGTTGAGACAAGATGGATTGCCCTGTGTAAGGGATTATTTCTGTCCAAAAGATTTGAAAGGAACTTAGGTTGATTGTTGTGGACTTACACAACAGTTTTAGACTTCTAAAGTTAGACATATAAACATGCAGGCTTTGCTGCCTGTGAGTAGACATCAAAGCAGAAATTACTTGAAATGTCTTCATCGAAGCATAGTTTCCTGTTGAATTCCACAAAATATTTCCAGCAGAATACATGGTAGAATTCTATCTCTTTACAAATCCTGAACCAATAAAATAATAATGAAGATGAGCTTCCAACTGAAAGAAAGTTCCTCCACACCTCATACTAGTTGTGGTGGATTTTTTAAAAATCTCTATATGCCTAAAGCAAAGTGAGCACTCATTTCAAGAGAGGAAGAGAGAGTATTTGTTTCACAGATGACCCAAAAGATTTTTGCTATAGGGACAGATTCTTTAGAGTAAATTGGCCTCTGTCTCTACGCCTGTTATTCTATGCCACTGTTTGCCAAATCTATTCATAAAATCTCTAATGATGGGTATATCCACAACCTTCTAGAGATAACTTTTTTCAATATTTAGGTTTTTAATATTTTTGTTTAATGTTTAATATTTCAATTATTTTGGTAATGTCTAATATAAATCACTTTAGTTAGTCTTATTCCCGAGTGAGGCACGGAGAATGGATGTTTCCATCCTTCTTTTGCTTGTGTGCAGCAATAGCTTGCATATTTGATGACTATTGCAACATTTCCCTTCTGCATATCCATCTTAAGACTAAATAGTAACAGTTCTTTCTGTCTATTCTCATAATCATGATTTTCAGACTGTTGATATTACCTATTATTCATCACTGTGTTTCCTTAACTGGGCTACAGCTCTCTTGAAACACTGTCTGAAACTAATGCTGACTTCTTCATTTAAAGGTGTTGCCTAAATGCTTCTTAATCAGTCTTTCAACAGCTTTTAAGGAGGAACAGCTGAATCAGATTTAAAAAAAAAAAAGACCTGGAACTGTTTTTTTGTTTGGTTGGCTCTTATTCTTCTTCTGACAAAGGACCTCAAAATATAAAGACGGTAGTGTCAGAAATCATTAAGAATGATGTTATATATCCTATAAAAAAGCATATAAGCTCTTCTCATTACCATGTCTGCCTGGCTCTAAAAAATTTGAGGACCTCCATAGCACAACGTTTATCAAAGATTTCTGCTCATTGTAGCATCAGCTGATGGCAACAGAAAATTATTTCTTAATTTATTTAATGAGGAAAAGGCTACAGCGAATAATTCTCATTTACCCCAGTGACCTGGCATTGTAGTCCTTGGGATCAGGCCCTTGGTCAATGCTAGCCTTCTAATTTAATTTTCCACAGTCTGTGGTTTTTCACATTTTTGCATCTGTAAATTTTCCAGCAGCTTCTTTGTGCCAATGAAGATGAGGAATGTTTCCAGATATTCTTGCTTCTTGCATGTACGCTCACTGTACTTTTTTTTCCAACAACTCAGGTCAGAATTTAATATACCAGCACAAGTTAGATTCCAAATATCTATGATGACTTTTAAACCAAGGATTAATGCTATTTAAATGGCTGTTCTTAATGACCTTGGGTTCTTATAACATTTATTATGCTAAATATAGCATTGCCTTGGGATGTGATATTGCATATTTCAGAATCTATTTGCACAGATTGGAATGGAGCTTTGGTGATTATTGCATATATTATTGGGTAATAATATTTATTATTATAATACTTGAAAGCTGATTTGACAAGTGCCAATGGGAAACTTGTATTCCTGACTGACTGCCATACTTGTAGTTCCTACAACTACAGCAAAAATTCTGATGTAAAGACTTATCTCTTTTCATTAGCTGAAACTGGAACACAGAAAATAATAAAAATACAGCCATGCATGCATGTTCAAAACTGTAAATAAAATTCTCTTCTTCTTCTTCAGTCATAACTTTCTGCATTCCCTTCAGTGAGTATTATCATACAAGGGTTTACTAGCAGATTGTTCCCTCAGAGGGTTCATTTAAATGAAATGTATTCATAGACATTTGTAAACACAATTATTTGAACCAAAATGGAAAAGTTGAGCTTATTCACTCCTGGAACAAAATACACTACGTGCTTCATGGATTCAATCAAAAATAACCAATGACATTCAAAACTCCACTATTGATTATTCTCAATTATTTTTTCCTAAACAATTTAAAAATAAGAGGTCTGTGAGATTATTGTGTGAATAGCAATTCAACTAGCAAAAAAAATCTAAGAAAATTATAAAGGGTAAGTAATACACAAGATGGACATGGAGAAAGAATAATTTATATGGAAAGGTTATGAAATACAGAACTCAGAAAACACCATTTGAAATTAAGAATAGATTTCAGAGTTGGAAAAGGAATGGACGGAATTGATTTATGAAGCATGGAACAATATAAATTTGTTTAGAATGTGAAATCAGTTACATTATTCAGGTCTAGTGTGTTTATTATTTTAACCCATCATGCTCTGCTTCAGTGCTCAGAGCAACCACACATTAAATAAATATTCCCATTCTGTTGTTTCACTCAGGAAATTTGTATACTGCAAATATATTTCTGATGCTAGAAGAATAAAATATTTGCTTGCAAAATACAGTACATATAATGCCACTTTGAAGCAAAATTTTCTTATCAGTCACAGGTATATTAGATTTTTGATCTGGGTAACATTTTTCTCTAGGACAACAACTATCTGGCAACGGTCAAGGTTCATTTTGCTGTAGTGACTGTTACATGTGAGATCTCTTTGTCACATCTTAATAGACTCAGGATGTGGAATACAGCAACAGATCCTTTCCCTTTTATTCTGCTTAATGGTATGACTTATTTAAAAATAAGTGTTTAAAGCTCCAGGCATTCTGGGAACTCACTGTGTCAGGTGTTCATTAATCCCCACAGCAGATTAAGGTTGGTGGATGTAACTGGTGGAGTGAACTGGAACTGTATGTGGAAAAAACAAAATAGACTACAAACAGTAACAAACTCCAGGACTTTTGGTGTAATCTGTAAAAGTAAGAGCTAGGCATCTTTACTATATTGTGATGGTCTTGAACTCATGCTTTGTAACAAATAGAAGTATCTTAGTACTTAGCTTCTGATTTCCCTTCAAAATGAAGTGTGCTTTAGTTTTTAAGCCTTTCCTGTGCCCATTAATTACAAAGGCCTAAAATAAATCTGACTTTAAAATGTAAATAGGCAGCTAAGAGTGTTATACAAATCAGTGGGTATCATGTTTTGAGAAAAAATTATGAAGAGTGGTAAGGCCAGAACTGGAGAAGAAACTTAATATTCAGTGAAGGAGTTAATCTTGGCAATTGGTTAACAGCTCTGCAGTTTACCAAGATGAGGATAAACATTCACACAGCTAAATTGCAAGGCTGGATGTGAACCTGCTTTGCTAAACTTTCAGGTCAGTAGGAAAATGTGTTGCATAAGTTGTGGCTGATACAGGCAAACTTGTAGGGTTTTGTAGGGGGATTTACTTCATGTTGAAAGCGTAAAAGTATTTGAGATGATCTCTCATACCCTCAGTTTCAAAGTACTTTCCTCTGAACACTTGAGTGTCTGCTTCTGAACAAACTTGAAATAGAAACACGTTGTCCAAGCTTTAACCAATCTATTTCATCTCTGGTTTTCTAGTCCAAACTGTCTGTTATAATCCACTAACTTAGAAGGAACATAGGAATTTACTTCCTTTCCTCTCCATCCTCTTTTGAGGAGATAACTTTAACTGATGATACCATTCTCCACCCTAGACCTTTTTCTGGGAGAGGAGAGGACAAGTAATAAAGATCAAATAGGAGAAGGTCACTGATCCCTCAGATTCAAATTTACAGGGATTTTTGAGGTTCTTTTAAAATAGATATTAGTTTCTGACTTCTGTTAGAGGTACAAATCCCAAGACTGGATAGTATCCTGCCCTATCCCCTAAAATAACTACAAACCAAGGTACATGTAATGGAATAATTACACTGAAGGACAACATTTTTTTATGTAGTTGCTGTGAATGAAAGACTGGAGATTAGTGCTGCAGTGCCAGTATCGTTAACAGACGGTGTCATCATGTTATTTAGAAAATTAGGTGGCACCATGCAGCTCCATGTGGTTTTAAATTTTAAAACCAATTACTGATTGGTAAAAGAATATACTCCCAGACATGACTCTTAGTAGTGTATGAGTTTTCCACAAAACTGAAGCATCCTAATACTGATAAATTATCCCATGTGAAACAGGCTTCATGTTCTTCAAAATAAGCCTGACATACTGACTTGACAAATTAGTAGTTAAAGTGTTAGAAAAAAATCCAAATTCCTCTGGGTCTAACATTTGTAGCTCGGAAGGCCTCAACTTTTTAAAATTATTATTTGTGAGTCCCTTTTTTTTTAATGTAGAAACACTAGAACATACAGATAGTCAATTGTCTACACTTCAAATATTTTTAATCATTCGCTAATACTATACTGTATTAGTGAATAATTGCAACATATCTATATATAAGTATTGTTATAATATAAAAAATATAATATTACAGCATTGTGGGAGCAATGAGATCCCTAGAGAAAAAGGGTAGAGAGATATTGAACATACATCCCACACCAAGATACTAAGCTGAATCTGAGACTTATCATTCCCTTAACAGCTCTTTATAGATAGCTATTTGTAAGATATACAAAATTTTTTTTAAATTGAAAAAGAAATTTTAAGGAATAATAAGCCCATTAAGATGCCCCTCTCTTGAATTTAAAATTAAAATGTAAATTACCTGAGACTGATATTGGGCCATAATGAATAGGACACTATTCACTGAAGAGTATTCACTATTCATTATTGAAGATACAGCATGACCAAAGAGCCAATGTTTGTTCTGAGTAAAGCGATATCTCAGCGGATCAGTAAACCTTGAGAAATGTCTCATATTTCTGTTGCTTATTGCAACATATTTTATTCTGTGAGGTATATTTTGCTCACTACTATTATCAGAAAATTGTGTATAAAACTGTTTTCATACTTAGAGTGGTCTTTCACACTGGCTTTCAGCCTCTCAAAATAGAGAAACTAGAAGATAGTTTTGCAAAATAAAGTCCGAACTACAATATGAAGTTATCAATAAATAATTGTCTCAAGTAACTTAAAAATAATTTTAAAGAAAATACAGCTAGAAATATTTCAATACACAAACTCACTAAGCCTAAAAAAATATATTGAAAAATACATAAAAATGTGGAAAAAATGAAATTAATTTATACATATATCTGCTATATTTAAATGTATACACCATGAAAAGTAGTTTTCCTTATGTGTCCTGTGTTATATTTTTGTGTTTGAGCAAGGCTAATTAATTTTTCTCTTTTCAGTCCTATATTTTGCCACTGCACTTTGCTGAACTTGCATGACATCTGATCTTGCATAATGTCACACACAATCAATACTTTCAAAAACTGAAGACATCTTGTTTCTCTGAAGCAGTATTAGAAGGCTATAGGTAATTCTGTTGGGTGTCTGCCACTCTGTGACTAAAAGTATTCTTATAGAGGTTTTTACTTTTTGTGGAAGGACTTATAAATCCATTCTTCAATCAAAACTGAATGTCTTCAGTATCTCAGATGTTATCTGTTTCAAAAGTTGTATTTTTCAACTAAATTGCAACAAGTCTTATGGTAACTTAAAATGTCTGAATGTGATAATAGATTACATAGGATGCTATCAGTGATTTACAAAGCGAAATATTCAGCTTTCCTTCGGTAAAGTTTTCTTTACTATTATTAATGGATAGTAATTTATAGTTAAGATAACAGTACTAAGACTTGTAATTGAACATAGATAGTAGTTTTATGGATCACATTTTAAAATAATTGTTTCAGTGCCTTCTGGCTTTTGTCTTATAGATTAAGATTCTCACCTCAGAAGCAGGGTAAACTAGAGAGGCATTTAGCAATTTTATGTAATGATGACAACTTCAGAGACAGTATTAAGGAATTGTAATATCCCCAAATATTTAGGCTTACATACTTTGGTCCAAAATTTTGCATTTGTCTGTAATGGATGAGCAGGTGTAATAGTTTTGCTCATCCCCATCTTCGCATGCAGGTCTTGACTAAGCCTGCCAAGAGGTTTCTTGCTCTGTTTCCTAAATGCAGTGATTGTGTTCATCCTAGCTTTCAAAATGATGAAAGAAATTTATTTGTTTCTCTGTTCACAACATGAATTTTGAAATGTGACATGAGTCTTCTATAAAGCAAAAGGTGAAAAACATTCGGAATATGTACATTGCAATTTTCTGAAACTTGATCTCCTAATAGGTGGGATATAACATTCTTCTTTGATACTTTTATTGACAGTAAGAAAAGAATGGAGAACACTAGCAAGGACTTGCTAGACTTCTAAAAAAATACATCATGCTGAAAGAATCACTGTTTGAACACAATCTGATTCTTCCCATTTTCTTTTTGACTGCTTCCCTTATTTTTAATCTGATATTCATGATTATTCTTATGAGTCATCCTCTCAGTTTTTTATATCACTCTTAGCTGGACATAAGCATCACCAGGGTATAAACATAACATTTCAAGACCTTAGATAAATCTTGTTTGTTCACTTTGAAAATGTTATTCATTATGTGTCTTTTAATCTTTAAACTTCGGACACAGATATTTTTGTTGTGATCTGCAGGGGCAAAATGCTGTTTGATCAGCAGCTGGCTTTCTCTGGAAATCCCTTCAAAACTGACTAACTAATCAGACTTCTATTCTTGCCTCCTTTTCTCTGTTTCCACTCTTTCTATGAGTATTTCTATTAATAAAAATAGCAACAGTAATTATAACAATGTGAAGCAAACAAAAAACCACAACCTAGCAAGCATTTATTTCCTGCAGGCAATAATTTGCCAAGGACATCTAAGCAATCAGAGAGTCTTTCAAGGCAACTTCAGAAAAGGTCTGTGTTTTACCAACATTTAGAACTGTTAGTCTGCTGATGTAAGATGCTGTGGTTTGACTGTGAATTGACTTTACAATTTAACTTCTGGGATAAATCAGGGAAGCCAAGTAATTGGCTGTAATCAAAAGTTACTCACTGTCTCAGATTTTCCCCTTGTTCACATCAGTTTTAAAACAGTATATTTCTGCCCCACTGAATATTCTCCTCTCTGATATCATTGTTACTGAGGGAATAATCCTACTGCCTTTAGCATTGGTACAGGGTTAGAGATATCCAGCTACAAAATTCTTGTAAGTATTTTTGGCAAGTTCAAATTGTGTCCTGTATTTTTATTTAAAGTGAATAATCTTATTGTGCATTGAGAGACAGAGACAGATTAAAAAAAATAAAGTTGGAGGAAAACGTCTAGATTTTCATACTCAGCCAGGTAAGGCATTGATCATAATAATACTGAGCATAATTGCAGAAGACTCTGTAATGAAGAAAAGATGTCCTTCTTACTCTTCTCCACCAACCCTTCTCTCTCCCTTACCCTCCCCCTCCAAAAAAAGAAATGCAATTAATATAATGTGAAAGTCATGGAAGAGGCAAGAAACATCTTTTCTCCAGAGCAGAGAGTTTAAATATGTATTAATTTATTAACGCAGAAGTTTATCTAGGGGACAGAGACATCATATCTAAATAACAAGTTACCATGAGTGGACACGTGATCTTTCATCTCCAGACAGCCAAAGAATAGATGATGCTACATACAACTGCAGTAACCCTTCATCATTTCCCTTCCCAAGCATGTAAATATATTTTATACGCACAGCAGAAAGAGTAACTGAGAGTCACAAAGGAGGAGCTGGGAATTATAAAACATCAGACCCAGGATGTTATAACAGGGTCACCTTAAATCATACTGAAGAAGTTAAAATATTTAATTCCTAAGTAAAAACAATGCTAAGCTGTCTGATAGAATAGTTCATGTGAGAAGACATGACAAAGCTTCTCTCCACCAGACATCATCTTTCACAGCCTTTATCTGCAGCAAAGCAGTCAAGTGTGCTGTAGACATAGTCACAGCTATTTGAAACTTTTTGCCATTTAATTTGTATCTGATGAAACACTAGCTGTGATTATAGATTTTTTTTTTTAATAAGCTCTACCTGTATGCATTCTTTCCTCTTGAGTGAGGTTATCTAGATTTAGTAGCTTATTTTTCCTATGACCACATTTTTTTCTCTTCCTTTAATATAATTAACATTATTTTTGGCTTTGCCTTTTAACTCATAACATACTGTTATATATCCCTCAAAGAATGCTAAAACGTGCCAAATACATAAACAAGGAATATGGACTAAATTATATTTTCATTTCTGTCGACTTAATTTAGTCTCTTATAATCCTTCTATCAATAAGTCCCACAGTATTTCTCTTTCACCCATTCCAATAACATTTAAACCGAAACCTTGATTGACCTTTAAGGGTGAGTGAGTTAGGAAGAGGGAGAAGTGCCAAAATACTGTAGTGCAGGGTGCAAGTCCTGAAGAATATGTTTCAAGTTTTATATTTGCAGATCATGCTTTCCCCAAATCATATGGGACCTAAAAGTTTGAACTCTGTCTTTATTTGAACTCTGTCTTTATTTACAACTGCTTGAATCAATTCTGAGGATAATAGTACTAAATAATAAATTTTTTGTGTATTTCATCAAACTTCATACACAGACAGTGTTTGAATTGCCCTACTGGATCTATGGTGTCATGGACGATACTTCATGAATAATTTCACTGTATTCACCCAAACTTATTTTCATTAATTTAATAACCATTTTCTGCCCCCATATCCCTCCCCGAGGCACACTACTAGTGACTTACCTGAACCTGGACTTCATGTCACTCATCACAACCCTTTGAACCCAGGATTTTACCCAGTTTTAGATCCATGTCTCTGTCCAGTTATCTGGTGCATACGTAGCCAACTTGTGTATGAAGATAGGACAGCGTTGAAAAATTTACAAAAGCCAATATAGGCAGCATCCACTGGTATGCCCTGGCTACCCAGCAGGCCAATCATCTCACTGTTGAAGGCTCTCAGGCATGTAAAGCATTATTTTCCCTCCATAAATCCATGTTGACTATTTACCCTGTTGTTGGCTTCCTGCAACAAGGAAGAATGGGAAACCAAAGAAAAGTGACCTTGGCAGAGTACTTGGGAGGTAATTTTCCTTCTTTGGCACTTTCTTGTTTTGAAACATGGATTATTTTAAAACGTCTTAAAAGAAATGTGTCGAGCTCTTTTTGTGGTAAACCAAGGGTAATTTCTGTCAGATATTCTGAAATTCTCTGTAATAATAATAGATAGTGAGCAATTTTCTGCAAAAAACATGCAATTAGCCCTATTTATCCCTATTTTAATTATGTGACTTATGGAGACAACTCCTGAATACTTCTGCACTATCCAGACATACAGCAAAAAGTATTCCCATGGCAACAGGAGGTGGGTCTGTTCCTTGTTATCCCTGTTTCCCAAACCACATATGCTGTCTTTCTCTTAGAAGAACCTTTTGTGAATTAGGAATGATCTGCTGCAGATATGGCCCTTGGGCTGTTCACAGTTCAGTTTGTGAAGTTTCTCTGGTTGTCTAAGATTCCATGTGCTATCTATTATACTTCCGGAAAACCTTAATTCCTACAGCAAACAATAACATAAAATAATTTAAATGAAGAGCAGGCTACCATGCTGTTGGAATTACAAAGATACTGATACTTGAAAATGTATGAGGGTAAACAGTTGCTGGAGCCCAGCTCCTTTAAAGCAGTCCATGGTAAAACAGTCAATGGTCATTTTGTGCTACTTGGATGAGGTTCAATAAAGGTGTCCTTTGAAAAAAAGGTGTGGTGAGAGATTTCCTCCTCAAAATTATTCAAAGCTGAGACCATGAAATTTAGCACTGTTGGTGTCCAGGACTTCAACCTGAATGTGAATTGTTGTAGGCCAAAGCTCTCAATGCTGTAAAATAGTATTTATCTCATGCTTACATAAAATAAAACAATAACTTATAAACAAATAAACATACTATGCATCATAACCAAACTAATCAAAAACCATGTAGAAATAACCATATTTTAGCCTAGTTCCTGGAAGTCTGAAGAAGATTTCAAGAAAGAAAAAAATTATGGGAATATTAGGGTCTCCTATTTAATTTCTTTAGAGAATATTTATCTGTAAGAAAATTGAAAATTCAAAACAAGGATATAGAGAAATTGACTCTGTTTTGAACCATTCTACTGGGCTGCCACAAGGCTGCTTTTAAAAGTCTGCCTTGAGTGCCAAGATATCTCACTAATATTAACTGAAACTGAGGAGGGACTTCATTGTGGTCTTCATAATCCTCACCATGTGGAGGGGCAGGTACTAATCTTTTCCTTCATGACCAGTGACAGGACTCGAGGAAATGGCATGAAGTTGTGTCAGGATAGGTTTAGGTTGGATACCAGGAGAAGGTTCTTCACCCAGAGGGTAGCTGGGCACTGGACCAGGCTGCCCAGGGCAGTGGTCACAGCATCAAACCTGACAGAATTCAAGAAGCATTTTGACATTGCTTTCAGGCACAGAGTGTGACTCTTGGGGAGCCTTGCATAGGGCCAGGAGTTGGACTTGATGATTGTGATGGGTCCCTTCCAAATCAACACATTGTATGATTCTATGATTCTATGATTCTTTGATATACGAAGAACAGATTGACTGTTCTGTTACATGAAGCACTGAGATCGATACAAAAACTTACTGCCCAAAAGCCTCCAGGAATATTGCTTTCAAGTAATTTAATCAGAATTCTGTATTATGCCTAGTGTTCCTGCGTTTCTGGGTGCACAATCTCCAGATGAAATGTGGGAACACGTGCCTGGCAGCGCATGGATAGTTAGGTCTAATACATCTGGAACTGGTGACCTCTACTGGGCATGGTCAAGTGAGCTGTATGCACACATGAAGGTAAACTGTGAATGCGCTGTGGTCGTCTGTCTGGAAATTCAGGAGGAAAAAAAAAAAAGAAAAACAAAAAAGACTTCATTCCTCTTTTCAAGCCTGAAGAAAATTACAGTTAAGCTAAGGAAACCAAGATGTATGGCCACCATGGTTTTCTTGTCCTTGAAATATGGTCACAACTTTTCTTTCTGTATCAGAGACAGTAGATATTAATCACTCATGGAATGGGATCTGTTTTAGGAGAAATGAGGCTACAGTTCAAAGGTTTTGTGCCACTTTGATAGCAGATGTGTTCAAGAATACTGCCTCAGTCATTCGCTGGAAGATGTTTCCTCACTGTTCTCATTTCCTTTGTTCCTGGTTTGAGCTCATTTCTATTGTTCATCTTTGGGAGACTTTAAATTGCTGTGATGATGGAGAAATGAGTTACTAGAGTGTTAAGCTTTGAAAAGTTAATGTGTCTGGCTAGTTTAGGCATTAATGAACAATGAATGAGTTAAAATGTACCAAGTTTCAGCAGCTGCCCTTAATGCTCTGTGTAGCTTCCCCGAGCTTATTTTCTCTTCATAGGAGGTATCATCAAAATAGTCTGAAGTGCAGTAGAGAATGTAGGAATTCTTCTTTCCCTTTCTTTGCAGAACACAGACTTGACCAAACACAGCCCTGAGTAACTTAATCTGATCAGACCTTCTTTGACAAACAGTTCAGACTAGATGGTTTCAAGCTTGCTTGCAGCATGGATTACTCCATGATTCTGTGATCTACAAAATGCACCGAGTTAGGAGGCGTAATGAAATTAAAGATTATCCCTGCATCAGGAAAACCAGCAAATGCTGGTGATATGAGTGCAATCATCCTAAGATTTTCCCTCTGTCCAGAGAAAAAGATATTTTTTTTCAGAAAGAAATGTATAGAAAATTCACACTCACAAGTTCAAGTGACAAAATACATTTATAACAGGAGATATAGTAAATATCAGGAAACCTTAAGTTAGTGAATTGTAAATTGCAGGCAAAATTCAATCCAGAGCACTATGCAAAAAGAAATTGTGTGTACAGTTTTCCAGAAACCAGGGAAGTGTAGTTTATTTGATAGTAAAACTTTGCAATCTAGTTGGGTCATGTTTTTTTACTCCAAGCTATATTATTGCCTCCAGTAATGCCATCTATAGTTCAAGCAATAACTGACCATGAGTGAATATTTTATGATCTGGTCTTCAAAAACCCATTTTCTAGATGTATAAATATTTTTACCAAGTAAAAGAAAAAAGAAAATTTCAAATGAAAATACCATGCTATTAAGAGAAATTTAAAGTTATTTTCTCAGTAAATGTGTAAAATACATCTGACATGTAGTTGCATCTGACTGATTTTTGCAGAGTTGACTTTTGAAAAATGGCCTTCCATTTTTGAAATTTGATGTATTTATGCCAAAATATATTTTTGCAGCAATTAAAAATGAAGACACAAAAATGTGCCCTTTTTTTCTATTCTAAAACAAAAATATTATTTAATTTACATGAATACTAATTTAGTTTGAAAATCTATTTAAAACCAGTTATGAAAATAAATGGGCAGGCAATGTTTCTTCCAAATTATTCCAGGTGGTGATAAAATCATTAAAACCAGCCCTAATACTGATTTCAGCCAAGCCATCAGAAAGGTGTCATGTAATCATATTTCATCTGCAAGTGTAGAGAAGTTGAGAAAGCTTCTCCCAGGTCTGTAGCAGAGCACAGAAGGAGTGCAGGAAGAAGCATCATGCCTGCCTTGGCAGGAGCCCAGTGTCTGGCTGAGCCACCTTTCTGACTTACAGCTTCAGGCTCAGATCCATAGGTATGTAAATATATCTATGTTTTAACTTCATCTGGTAATGTTGCATGGCCCAACTCTACGTGCTTGAGTTTCTGCTGTTTCTTCTGACACAACATCACTATGCCAGGTATATTTTACAAAAGAGATTGCCTCTCTTTTTCTGTTTGTTTGTCAGTACCACTTGGACATTTATGATAAAAGACCAAGTATATTTTAGTAATGTTTAGGTAGGTTCAGTATCTCTGACTGTAATTAAGAATTTATTGAAATATTTTGTATCTTTCACCTCTAATTTTGATATCTTCTGAAGGAAAATAAAACAATTATAATAAGACTATATCAGACCATTTCCAAATGCAGATTAGTGCATCAATAATGTAGCTCACCCAGCAGTGCAGAGGTAACTGAAAATTAGTTAGTTATGCTTAAGTTCATCACCCAAGCATTTCTGTGGAATCCATAGAGATAAATGGGCCTCCAAGAAGAGTGATTCTCTTCATTATAAGGTAGGAGAACTGGAAAGCCTGAATCTTCTGCAGAAAATCTTTAGTACCTACAAGCTGTCTGGAAAATTTACTGGTTAAAATTACCAGACAGTTTTCCTGGACAAAGGATAGCTCTATACACCTCTTTTCTATTATGCTTTCCACCTTATCATGCATCCCTTGTCCTATTTGTTTACAAAACATAGGACAAGACTGACCATTGGACTGACACAGTATGGCTGTTCTTACATTCAGTGCATTTATTACCTCACAGACTTAGAATAATTTAGGAACAGAAGCCTATCATTCATGTAAATGTGGCAGCAAACTTTGTCAAAAAGAACCCAATGTATGTATAGAGTTTTGTCAACTGTTCTGGAAAAGGCAAATAATAAGCATATATCCACATCTAAAGCATTATATTTTGTCTTAGTGTCATGAAATGAAGATGTTCTGTCTGGAGACAATTACATAGAGAATTGAAGTAATTGCATCCATCCTTTCGATCAATTTTTTTTTTGCTTTTCATTATATAATTTGTGTGTATAAATGTAATCATCTTGGTGGCTGATGAATTGAAAATAAATAAATAGGGATGTGTTCTGTGGTTTATACATAACTTGTCAAGCTGAAAGTTTGGAAATATATTTCTTCTTTCATTCAAAGGAAAGCAGCTGATACAGGATACATTTCTTTGTTTTCATGTGACAGTATACTTCTCCTTAGCTGTGGGTGGTGAGTTGCACTGTGGTGTAGATCTGCCTTATACAGGAAATAAATATATGAGATAATTGTACAAAGGAGGAAAAATTACTGACAGAGGAAGTGAGGAAGAAAAAACTTTCCTAACATCTGTTCTTTGCATAACAAAGGATCAAATTCAATTATGTGCCAGACCCCTAAATGATGCAACTTTCAAAATATTCTTTTTATGATTTCTTAATCTCTGCTTCTTTTAAAATTCAAAGCTGCTGTCTGCTTATATTTTTACATAATTTTTCCATCCTTAAATTTGAAAATATATTTCCCAAATCTCAATTCTTACATTTTAAAATATATATTTCTAACACCTGCTATTTTTAGAAATGTAATAAATATCAAATATGTTTATAATGAACATGTAGGATATGACAGAAGAAGAAATTAATCCATAAGCAGGATATTTGTGTTTATTTTCTGCTATTATTTCAGCAAATAAGCATCCAGTCAGAAATGCTCATGGAACTAACAAGTAGAAAGGTCAAGAAACTGTAAAATGTATAGGTGTTTCCCCAGCAATGAAGTATAGAAAAATGACACTGATGTTTCATTACATTTAGCATTAAAAAAATTAACAAACTCTGGACAACCGAAAAAAGCCTGATATGTAAAACTCTTGGATTTAAGTGCATCCAGTCTGGGAACATAACAATCCAGCTGTTTTTTTGGCCATTGTTTTCATTTAGAAATGAAGTCACCAAACCTCAGAGACCAACAACTTATCAGTTACTTTAAAGAACATCACTGACACTTCTTTTCTGTACACTAAACAGAAATCTCCTGCGTGGCTTCAAGAACAAAGCACCAAAAGAAATAACGCTAAAGTATTTCTTGAGAAGGATCACACCTTTCTATTGAAAAATGCACACGTTAAAAATCACCTGGTTTGAATAATTGAATTTTCTGTGCAAGACAGATTCAGGCTTCGCTAGGACTCAGACCAGAAGTCAGGGCTTACAGTTTCTCGTTCTTGTTGCAGTGGCAGATGGATATCACAAACAGCTAAAGAAAACAGCTTGAATAGAGTTTTAAAAACACGTAGACAATGATGGAGAAAAATCAAACAGGCCCCATTTCCCTGATGGTCTTGAACATTTATTCTGATTTCCTTCTCAGAGTGTTTTATGAGTTCTTTTCAAGAATTATCCTAAAAATCTTTCATTATGCTCATTCTTTTACAAGCTTGTTAGGTAAATGTCTGGTGTGCTGAAAATTTGAATTTTCTTAACTGCAGTTAAAACCATCCACATTGACATTTGTCTGCTTTATTTACAGTGTAGAAATAGTTAATATGCTGTCCTTGAAGACAGTGTCTGTGTCAGCATTTTAAACAGTAAGAGGAAAACTAACCAGTGAATCACTAAAGTGAAAAAAACCCAAAACAAACTATTAAATGCTTTATTCTTTAATTTTGCTGATGGAAGAATTTTCGTATATAATCCCCATGACGGTAAATAGTGCCATTAGAAAATCTAATTAGTTATTAACAACCACATTTGGAAAGAAATTTTTACTCAAATAGACATATTTGTAAACATTTTATGTGACCTATCAATTTCTTGCATCCAATCTTATTATTTTGTGATTATTTGGAAAAAAAATAATATTATGGGAGATGAAGTATAATTCATCAAAAGATACCTTAATGGAGATAAACCCATATTTGTCTATGAAATCACTGGTTTTGTTTATTATAAAGAATGAATCCTCTATGATCAAAGCAGAGACAGATGAGCAGAGTGCATTCATGGAAAACATTGCTGCACTTTAATACAGTTGCTACTGTTTCTTATTTGTCTTCTGTTTCATACTTCAAGAGATGCATTTTCTTCATGATCCCCATCTGCTGTTGCAGAAAAAAGGTGCCTAAACTTGGAATCTTTTGTTTCTCAGACTAACAAAATCCACTTGCATCTAAACATATAGTTAATAAATATGAATTCTGAAAAAACAAACCAAAATAAAGAAAACTGTACAAAGCATATTATTATTCATTTAAAATATGGATTCTAGGTACCAAAGAAGAACACAAACATTCAGAAATGCCAAAATTTAACTTTTAAATGTACTCTTATTTACTTTCCAAAGGACAACACTGAATGCCTTGTAGCTACTGAGAAGTATTAAACTTTATGACAAAGTCCTAAATACATTTTCACAGTAACAAGACTAATAAGAACTAGCCTCACTATAGATGATATGAATACTTATGGAGCTTTTCTATTTGGTTGTTGGTTTTTGGTTTGTATTTTTTGTGGATGTTTTTCCCACAGGAATAAAAGTCTGATAGTGAAAACCAGGAGCAGCAGCACATCCAGGTTGGTTCAATGAAATGAAGTTTGGAGTTTGCTATGAAATACAAAAGAAGACAGATGAGATCTCTTTCCAAGCTGTGGAAAAAAACCTATAGAAACAAGGAAACTCATTAAATAAAACGTGAGAAAAATATATTTTAAAAGCATTATATCTTCAATAATCTGCAAGTATATTAAAATTTTTACAGGTTTGGATTATTTTTTAGTGTCAACATTTTTCCCTCTTCATTGTAACTTCTGAGTCTGGCCTTAGTGAAATAGTAGCCATCTTCTTTACAGCACATTTAATCTATGCTTTGATTTCACTGCTTACTTGCTCCTGTCTTCCATCTAACCTTTCTACAGAGAAAAACCAGGGGACTATCTAGCAATGTATAAGTGGTAGAACAAGCTGTGAAATAAGAAAATATAATCCTAATGACATTGTGTCTTGCGAATACTATAAATTGAGTGTCATAACTGAAATTTCACTATCCAAAATAGTGAAGGATAAATTTCTCCTTCATTTCTTTCCTGCTCTTGGGGAAAAATCTCAACTAATGTAATATGTCAAAAAAAGATAACATCCCTTAATGAATTGGGACAATGACATGTGAGAATTTAGTTGAATTTCTGTCCCATTCACTCTTCCTACCTGCTTGCAGCCTTTTCTCCTCTGCTAATTTCAATATAGCTACACAGGATGTTCTAGTAAAGACAAGATGCTGATGTGTCATTTCTGTGGCATAGTATAGTCCACGGTGAGAGTTATCCCTAGGTATAAATCTGCTCTAAAAATTGATTAAGAATAAATTATATATTTATATTTGACAGATCTGCTTGTGCATAGCTGTTTGTTTAAAATTATCTGTATTAATTTAAATAGATTTTTTCCTTCTCTCATTTGTCCCTCACAAGATCAAGATGAGTATAAAAAAGGAATATCATCATGTTTGTACATTGTCAGAAGAGTTCTTAATTTCTAATTACATAGCCACATGCTCCCCTGCACTACCATAACGCACTGAAATTACTGAGATACCACCAAAGCTATAATTTGGTTTTCATAAAATTGTTCTTCTTGATGAGGATGAAAAAGTCTGAAATAATATTTTGTAGGCAGACTGTTATTTAGAAATGTAACCCACTGGATTTCACCTAGAGAAGCACATCAAATAATGGCCACTCTACAGCAACACTTCTAATACTAAAGATTTACACTACTTAACTCTTTCATCCATTGGATTATTTTGTTTCTAATTAGTTTTTTTCGTGTTACACTTCAACATTATAATAAGAAAATCAGATTAGTTCAAGGTCTGAACAACTCTAGAAAAATGTCTTACCCCTTTGATTTTTTTTCCTAGAAATGGTGCTTCTTTCCAACCACTGTGCTCAGAAAAGCAGGAGTAAATTTTTTTTTTTAAATTCAGAGAATAATAATAGTAGCATTCAAACAAGCCACAAAACAAAAACAGTTTTATTACAATAACAGGGAAGTACCAGAAACTTTCTGGATTTCATATTGGCTTTCCCTTTTGACTCCTTGTTTTATACAGAAAATGCTCAAAAATGAGATAGATTGGCCCAGTCTTGAATACTAAAGAAGTGATAAAATTTTTGTGAATGTGGACCAACTCCAGAATTAGTGAAGTATCTGGGAACAATTTCTGGTCAGTAATTGCTTGAATCCCTATCTACATTGTTGCCCTTGATTTTAAGTAGAACAAAAAATAATCAAAGAGCCTGATTATCCATTAAAATTATTAATGCTTATGCTATTATAAACCATCTGCTCTACAGGTTATTTCTTCCATGCAACTAGTTCAGCAGCATATGATAATCCATTATCTGCTACAACTTGCATTTTCATAATTAAAAGCATGTTATCAAAAATCCAGAAAAATGGCAAGATGTACAAATAAGAGATTTGGGTTTCTAACAAAGGTGTTTAAATGGTACACTCTCTTATTATTCATATACCTTTGTTAGAAACCTACATCTCTGGAATAATATGTAGTTTACGCTATAAATATATAAAAACGTAGCCTGAATTTATTATGAAATGTTAAGTAGATAGTTTGTGATTTCTAAATGAATGTTTTTGTTAACTTGAATCTTATTTAAGATTATTGTCAATTTCGCTCATACATGCTTGAATCAATCCTGCTAACCTACTATATATTATCTGAAATCTGGATATTATGAAGCATCTGAGCCTCTGGATGTTTTTATAAACTCAAATGGGAAAACCTATTACATTTTGTTCATCAGTGACCTATGGAACAAATTAAAATGAAACATTTTTATATTGTTTTACTTAGTGTAAATTGGAAAGCTAGATCATATCTCAATCAAAATGTTTTTGCTCTCCTAGAATTGGCAGACTTATTCAATGTATGTGAGATTCTCCAGCTATAATATTTCTTTAAACTTTTGAACATTTATGACTATGAAAGAGATTTCATAAAATATAATGATGACGAAAGCTACAAAACTGGGAATGGCCACAGGCAAATTTGGAATCACTAACTGTTGTGTCACTTTCCAAGGATGCAGTCATAAAATACTACTATGTTGGGATATGCTGATATGATTTACATTTCACCTGGAAGTCGCAGTAGGCCTGTCACACACACACAGAGAAAGAGAGAGCAACGGCCAGACAGAAGGAAGAAAACCTCATCACTGACTTAGCTCCTCTCTACCATGGGCAAAACACATAGAAAATGAATCCATGTTTATAAGCCAAAAATATTTCTGAACGTTTCGTACAGCATTTAATCGGATGAACCGCTCCTTTGATAAACCTGCAAGTGACCAGGGAAAAGACTTCAGCTAACCCACAGGTCTCAGTGCACAGATATCCATCCCTTGGAGAGAGTTTTTGAAATCATATTTTTGCCAAACATGGTCTGTGTTTAACCTTTGTAAATGTCTATATATGGCCTGTAAGCATTTTTTTGCAACTACTGTGTTGCAAAATCAATCTGTCAGTCTAATCCAGAACAGGTGTCCTATGAATGCCTTTGCAAGATTAACATAGAGAGCACAGCCTTATGGACGATTTTAGTAACTGTGATTAGCATTAAGAGGCAAATCCCCCTCCATATTCGTGGTGTGAAAGGATCCCATTTCAGCACGAGTGCTGCTCCTCCGCACAAGAAAGGGAGCAGGATGTGGGGTCAGGCTGAAGTGGCAAGGCTAAGCTGGAGATGGTAGAATCAATGTGCTGCAGTGCAAGAGGCAGCAGGCAGCAGAAAAATGTCATCAACTTCACAAATTCTCCATTTAACACACCTTAATAACTAGTAATCAAGAAATGTCATAGACATTGCATAGACTCTAAATGAGCTGTTTTAATTTCCTGGTCTTGACAAATTTATTTTATTTTCTGAAATATTAATACTAAAATGATCCAAAACAGTCTTATGCTGAAAATTAGAGATAAAATATCACTACATTAAGAATATTTTAAAAGCCTTTTTATCTGTGTAAATATAGACAAGCAGTTAAAACATTTTCTGGATTTAAAATCTTCCAGATTTTAATCAATCAGATGGAAAAAGTTTTCAAATACTAAAATTATTAGCATGATAAAATGATAGGAGTTACAGTAAGTATTACTCATGTTTTTAAAATGAATTCTAACAAAATTCTGACTTTTCAAGTAGTTTTTATTGTGAATGTTTTGATTTGTAAAAAGGTATGTAAAACAAATGGTTTTGTTGATACCATTTCTGCTCTCATGTGTTCCCTGTTGAAGTAACCTAAATATTTAATATTATTAAACTTCATTTAGCAGAAAACAGACATTTCCCAAATTCTCATCTCTGGCTGTGGCCACATTATGTTCTCATGGCAGCTAAACAGCGCCATAAACTCCACAGTTCTCCCTTCCAGTGCCAGCTGCATTTCTTCAACTTTGCCATTGCTAGGATAAACGCCTGATAGCATATAAATGTGTGTCAATTAAATTACAGTCTTCTTATATATAATTTTAAATGAAAATCATTTATAAAAAGGATAAAGAGTTTAAAAGTATTATCACATTGTCATAATTTCTTAAATTGCAATCAGGAATATTTTCTGATTATCTAGTTGATCAAATTGGATCCCACAGTACCAGTCTATTTCCAAGACAGAAATAAATTACATTCTAACAACAAAAGTTGGACCAAATCTTCATTTATGCATTTAATAACCCTTAGTGTGTTGCTTTCAAATGAAGATCTCTCCCTGAATCCAGTGAAGTCCACAGAATCCTATGATGAGAAGTTCAACAGCTTTGTTGCAGGAGCAGAGGACAGCCTTTGGGGTTTGTTTTGAACATGAGTCCTTTTAGTTGATGTTTCCTGTGTTCTTAAGACACAATAAATGAAAAAAGAAATCTTTCAACGTATCCATGCCCTATGTATTTGTGAATCTCCTTTGAAGTATTTCTTAACTGTCTCTTCTGAAGAATGAGAACTCCTAATTTAATTAATTGTTCCTCTTCTGAAAGTTCAATACTTTTGATATTGCTTGGCTGAATCATGTCCAGGTATTTAATTTGACATTAAGTCATCACAGCATATATAGTACTCATGGTATAGATGTACCCTAGACATATATGGTAGAATATTCCTGTGACGTTTCAAGTTCTCCCTTTCCTTACAATCTGGAACCCTTGGTTTGCTTTTTGACCACCTTTCTGTGCTCAGCTGATGCTTTCACTGAACATTCCTTAAGGTCTTGGGGCAAATATTAAACATCTGCCCAACATTTTGCATGTGAAATTATTATTGTTTTCTCTCTCACCTCTTGCCAAGTGCATCACTTGACACTCATCAACACCCAGTTGAACTGGAATTTTTACTTCCTAGGTGCTCAGTTTTTAAAACCTTTTTGCAATACTGTATACAATATCACCTTGAAAAGCTTATTGCCATCAACAGACCTTGTAAGCTTACTCAGTTCTCCACTTTTCCAGGTTATTTGCTATTTGCAAACATATTCAACAGCACAAGTAAAGCAGGAACTGAGATAGGATCTAACAGAAAAATCTAAAATAAAAAACAAAACAAACATACAAACAAACAAATCCCCCCGAAAACAACAATAAAAAAATCGCAATCAACCAAACAAACAAAAAAACCCATCACCAACAAAAACAAACCATGACAGAAAAAATAGGCTATGATGTGGTTTCTTTACTTCTTGATAATCTCTTTCACTGGCTAAAACCTGTTCTTAAAGTCGGGAGGGGATACAGATCAGACAAGTAGTAGCTTTGAAAGGATGGCTAAATAAAATTTAAAATCTATTTGAAGTTCAGAGACAGGTGATGTTACTTGGCTACCATGGAAACCCCATGATTTATTATTTAGCTATGATGCCAAAATATTGTTAAAACCACCTGTGAAGGGAAAAAACCCCAAAAAATAAAACTCCATAGCTTTATAGAAGCTTATTTCACTGTTTATTTACAACTAGTGTAGGTACAATCAAGAATTTTTTTTCTTTATTATTTCCATAAACTATGATTTATAATTATACCTGAGAATGTATTTTTTTTTTGTCATTTCCTTATAGCAGAATAAAAATTTTATCCTGTCTTGGAATCTTTCATGAACAGATTTAATTACCAATTAAGCTGTTGGTCTGAGATTGGATGGAAAGTATTAAGGCCTATATATTTTAATTATGCTAAGAGTATTTTTTTTTTCCAGATATTTATTTCCAGCTTATGTGTAGCAGACGTGTGTAGCAGAATAGAATAAGGAAAGCAAAGTAGTGAAAACAGAAATCATTGTCACAAACAAAACAGATTAATTATTGAAAGGACAGAAAGACTCCTTCAAATCAGCTCTCTTTTCCCCACCACAGACGACTGAAATATTTTGATGAGATTTTGCATATTATGATGATGCTCTTTCCATGTTTTCATGCCACAAATGCATCTGTGGCAAGCAAGGTGGATCACCGACAGTTGTTTGAGAATGTGTGCAGTAAGAACCATCTTCTAGCCAGGGTGTGGAATCCTTAAGGGAAAATGGAAGGTGCAGGGAATTCTCAACTGCAGTGTTTAGTGTGAACTCCACCAGGGGAAATTAAACACAATGAATCAATCCATGCACTCTAACCCGTGGGGTTTTCTCCAGTTTATATCCTTAATGAGCTGCCAGCTCCCACATGCCAGCCCATGTGGAATCCTTACTTTTTCTTCTGACTGTTCTTCACTAGGCAAAGGCAAAAGAACGATGAAATGGAGCAAACTGAGCATGAATGTCTTTCCAGACATATTTCTGTTATGAAGATTAGACAGAAAAGTGTTTTAAGGCTTGCTAAAGTGGTATTCAGCCTTCGGCAGGAGCAGCTAATAAGGCAGTGGCCTCAAACTCTGCACCAGCAATGTCAGAGTACCTTTTTCAGGTGGGTAAGAGTTGTCACCCCACCACAAATTTCTGGGATGGCAGATACCTGAAATTAAGCTTTTCATCAGGGTCTGTGTAAGTCTATGCAAGCACTTGACAAAGGGTTCTCCTGCTGTTCTTTCTAGTAAGTAGCAATGCTGCTACTACGTGTTTCACCAGTGGGTTGGTATCTTTTTACTTTATTAATGACAGTGGCATTGCTAATTAGGCCAGAAATACTGGAAAGCAAAAAATTAATCACAGATAAGTTCAGAGATGTAAAGGCAGCTGAATCCAGAACTGCTGGTGTGAAAGTGTGTTCCACCTTTCCGGACACTTGAAAAAGGCTTTGGTGAACCAGAGGATGAAGTGGTGATCCCTCTTTTATTGCCAAACACCTAGAGTAGAATTTTCTCCAGTGATCAACACAGCTCCCAGGAGACTGTGGATGCTGAAGAATGTAGGGAAAAAAGCTATCCTCTGCTTGCTTCTCTTGACTCTCTTCACCTCCTTCAACCTGGAGTACTTCTGCCTCATTCCATTTTTCTAAGCCTGATGCTCTTGGAACAATAGTGAGCAGTTTAGAGTGGATTTCAGAGAGATTTAAGACCCAAGCTGCTCACTGGGTTAGATTAAAGAATCAAGGAGCATTTCAGGAGCTGGTCATTGACTTTAGGAGAGGATTTAGGAAGGTATCAAAAGAGAATGCTGTGGCTGTCACCAAAACCCTGTGATTTGTACTAGAATTTGCATGGACCTTGTCCAACCTGAACAGCAAGTACAACCCAGCACCTCAGACTACTTAAATATGGCATTAATTGTTACATGGGAGTTCTTTGTCAGATTGGATTATTACAGAATTCTTTTGCCACAAAGGAAAACTATGCTTCAACGGAGGAAATGGGTGCAAAAATCAGAGGACCTTTTCAATCAGGGACCTCACAAGCTAATTGATTTCAATTGCAGTGCCTTCTTGTACTAGTTTGAAAGAAAACCAGTGGGAGATCCCAAGTCAGAAATACAATTTAATAGGAAAATTAAAATGAATGCAATAATACAGAAACACTGACAGAGTCAGGATACAACCTGACACCCAGTTGGTCAGGGTGTTGGTAGCAGTCTGATTAAACGGTGGCAGCAGTCCTCTTGAAGTGGTAGATGTGGTTCCATTGAAGCAGGGATCCTGTAGAAGGATTTGTTCTTCCTCTGAAGGTCCAGTGATGGTTATGGAGCTCATGTCCTCTGGGAATTCAGTGGATAAGGCTGCCTGTGGTGTTCCAAGCTCAGATTATATCCAGGTACGAATGCTGGGTTCCTCCTCCTGGGCAGAGCATCTCACAATGGGATGATGTAATTTTATGGGTCATGCAGTGACACTGAATGGCCCATTAACAGAATACATCCCCCAGAGTTATCAGGGATGAGTCCTGGAAGAGATAAAGAACACTGCCCCATCTGGTTTTAACAGCTGGCCCATTAGCAGAAAATGTCCCCTGGAATTATCAGGGATAAGCCATGAAGGAGATAAGGACCACTGCCCCACCTGGTTTTAACAGCTTATGAAGATGGTAATAGAATACATGCTTTTGGGTACATCTTACATTGTAACCTAAGACACTAATGCATACTCTGATTCAATCTTACTAGCTGAATTTGCCTGTGGATAGAGCAATGGTCTCCACAGTTGTACTTTCAGAAGTTTTGGAGAAGCTCTCACTGCCTGGTTGGGGTGACAGGAAGATTCTAGGATAGCTGTCATTATTTCATGGTTCTAACTCTGGGGTTTGATCATCTTTAAATATTTGGAGAAAAAGCTTATGGAGAAAAAGTTAAGATAAGCAGAAAAAGTTGCTTTATGTGATTTCTGCCTCAGCCTTCACTCTGGAGCTGCTTTGGTGGATCTGTTTCTCAGCTGGGTGCAGCAGGGGACTTTGTTATCTGAATGGGCTTGCTCTGGAAAACAGTAAAGAACATATGTCTCTGTATACACTATCATTTACAATGTGATCTCCCTTTCCTCTTCTCCTCCTGCTCCTGCTCCTCCTCCTCCCCATCCTCCTCCACCCTGTCACATTTTGTGGTCACCACTTGGGCAATGGCTTTTGTCAGTGGTGATTGCACATGGCAACTTTAACCACTGATGTGGTAAAGCAGAAGTAAAAGTCTGCTTCTAAAAATGGGCAAATGGAAGAGGAGGTCAGAACTGATAAGGAAGGGTAAGACTGAGGCTAGCAAGATCTAAGAAATGCAAGGCGAGTCAGCCACCCTCAAGTGGGAAAACTAAAACTTCCTTCCCTTTTCCCTGAAGGTCTTTCCTGAAAGTACTCTGAGAATGTGAAAAGGGTAGAGAAAGCAGGAGACGTCTTTTTCCATGGTGACTGACCCATACCACACAAAACAGTGTGAGGTTGCAACTGTGGTCCAGGGAGACTTCAGGTCCTGCAACATCTGGGTAATGGTGTAGGTGTCAGCAGAAGGAATAGGAGATTGGCAGTGACACCTGAGGTTGTGATATACTGGATGCTATTGTGAGGTTCAGAGACTTTTGAATGCAGAGAGGTAATATATGAGGGGGGCGGGGGGAGAATCACAGTATTTTTTTTCATATGCTTTTTTCTTATTTAGGTAATGAAGAACAAGCAGGTGAAGGTCAGGATATTATAAGGAGAAAATTTTTAGTTATTATGATTTATCAGAGATGAAAAAGTGAGTGGCAGAAAAAGAAAGTGACTGTCGAATTTATTTAACTTTCAAAAAGACTTTGATAAGGTCAGGCTAGAAGCTACCACAAGATGAAAATGACATTTTTCTCTCTGGAGCTGTAAATTGGTCTGATTGTTTTTAATACTGTAAGGAATTTAGAAGACTGTATTGTTGTATATTTCTGATTTTCAACAAAAATAAGATTTAGGTGATGACATTATTTGACATAATAGTGAGACATTTCCCTTTTGGCAGTGGTGACTGAAAATACAGAACCAGACCCTTCACAACAGTGCCCATTAACAGGAAAAGTGGCAATGGGCACAAATTGAAAAGTCAATTTGAAAATGAAAAAATACCTTTAAACATCAGAAGATGCCTTTATTTCTTTGATGGTGTTTGAACACTGCAACAGCTTGCCCAGCTGTAGACCTAAAGACAGTGTGAAAACCAATGCTGACACACTAGCAGTGCAATCAGCTGAGACTACTTTATGCTAAATGCTACACCATAGAAGATGTGGCACCTCAGTCTTTGGAGATCCTCAAAACTCAACTCGACATAGTCTTGAACAACTTGTTCTAGCTCACCCCTCTATGAGCAGGAGTTTGATTACACAGTCTCCAGACACCCCTTACGACTTTAATGATGCTGTGATTTTGCAAAAGTTTTCTCTAGATTGGACAAAAACTTTATTGAATTTATTAACGTAAAGAAATATAATTTTTGGTCTTAGAAAGAATGTAGATGCCCTCAAGATTTGGTGATTTGTAAGTATGATTTGCTGTCTGCAAATATGGTTGTCTGCTTTACCTGCTCTCTTCTCTAATGGTTGTTCAGCTTGTAGTCACGTACAGAAACAATACTGTGATCATTCTGTCTTCAGGACCAATATGAAAATAGGATGTGTATCGCAAGCTAACAACTAAGAGGGAATTTGTTTGGTTAATGGCTCAGGACACATTGATTTTTGGTGTATTGACATAAATCTTGGGTAATCAGCTGGTTGCAGGAAATGAATGACTAATCTCCATACCTAAAATAACTTCAGTCTAACTAGTGCAAGCTAAAACCACACTGTACTGGGCACCATTCTTTACTTTATCAATGAGATATTGTTGTGATGAGTCAGGGAACCAAAATGACTGTAAACAGAGTGGGGTTGATTGGACACCGTTCCCTCTAGATAGCAGAAAACAATATTTAAGAGCAGAGCTGTCCTGGTTTGAAGG
>WEKY01053889.1:0-10860 GCA_013390045.1 Picathartes gymnocephalus
CTATCTTCTAGATGAACTTTACATAAATTGCTGAAAATTACGCAGAGATGTCCTTGTCCCTCTTATAAATGGTATAATAGGAGTTTAAGATATGTCAATGAGAAAGAAAATAATTGGCATTTTCTATGAATAATTCTGTCCTTCACAGTTGTGCTTACTCTTCTGCCTCTTTGCTTACTGTCCTTGTTCAGCTCCTGCACATTTCACCTCTGTACTAGGTTCAATCTGAGCAGCAACTGCTATATCATTTCTTCTATGCCAGAAATGTCTCACATGATGACTCTCAAGCATGCAAAAATGTTTGCAGAAAATCTAAAAATTATATAGGGGAAAATGATTTGCAAGAATTTATTTTATTTCACTCTTATTTTTTTATAAATACAGCATTTACAAATATCTCAATGATTTGATGCTGTTAGGGAAAGGTGCAGCATGTGATTTGCTTAGTAACATGAAAAATCAAATCACTCATATATAAAAAATTGGAATCAAGATGTCAAATTTCAATCTGATGAGCTAAGAATAGATCATCACCTGTATGTGTATAGGAGTTCAGGCTAGACTTCAACTACACCCATAAAAAAATAAAAAACCTTACTTATGTTCTCATGATATAAGAAACTCACCTGTATCTTGATTTATTCAAAGGATTTCGTTCATGTATTTAAAGTGTCATGTAAAATGTGTGGCTTGTCATTCCAGGAATACAACAAAATGCTGCGAAATGTTGTCATAAGGAACAGTCAGCATAATAGTTTTTTTCTCTTTTAATGGCTTTATGGAATTCAGGCTACCTTACACTAACTTTAGATACCCCAGAAGAGCTCCATTTAGTGAAGCTGAATGCTAAGCATTTAGAAAATGAATCTTGTTGATTTTAGTCAAGCCATCCAAAACTCAGATTCCCCAGGCATTTTTGAAAATGTAAGCATGATTTGTTTCCGTCGACCCTTCCTCAGCATTTCTCTTCTGTCTGTGTTATTGTTGCCATAGAGACTGAAGAAACAACAGCACATAGGGTTTGAATATACAAGAATCACTGCTTTCTTGCCAAGTAAACTGCTATAATTTTCTCATTCTCTTTTTACCTCTAAAGTTGCTGTCTTTCAAGCTCCTGTTTCATTCTTCCATCTTCTTCCTCCATGTTTTTTCAATAGGAGCAACACAAACATTCTCACTGCAGTTTTTCTTCCTCTTTGTGGTACATTCATTGTCAGCTCTTTCAGCTCAAACCACAATTTTCAATGGGAACATCCTAAGCCACTTGACTGAGCAACGACAATAAGAAAAGATGAAAGGGAAAAAGTGGGACAAGAGGAAGGAAGGAATAGGAAAAATAGAGAAAAAACAAAAAAGAAGCTGAAGGAGAGAAAGAAGGAGAAAATGAGAAAAAGGTCTTGTAATTTTAAGGTCTTTTTCACAACATGAAAATCTCCAATTCAGACAAACAAAAAACATAATCTTCTTACATACGAGTTAAATTGTTTACTTAGGGGAAAAAAAATGGATTTTAGTTGCAATCCAAATATTCAAATTCAGAAGTTGGTTTGGCTTCCAAGAACAAAGGTTGCTAGCTACCAATACTAACTGTTTTTTAAGTAGAGAAGTTGGTTTTCTGTAGCAAATTTTTCTTGCAGGAAATAAAAAGTAAATGAAACTATAATATTGTCTTTCTTTAACCTAGAATATGTTGTAAATTCAAACCTAAAGAAACACGATTTTGCAGGAGAGAAGCTGGCTTATGAAATAATAGCTTTCAAAAAAACTCCAACACGTAAGGAGCTTCAACAGTAAAATAAATCCACAAAAATACTGAAGAAGTGTGTTTGAAATGATATCCTTGTCATAACATCTGTCTTTCACATCACCTGTAGATAGAAATATTTTTCTGTTCATTGTCTTCTTTCTCATACTGTATTTCCAATCCAACAATACATTATATTCTGCTTCTATTGTTTCTATTTACTTGACAATAAAATAGCAACAAAACAGAATACTTCAGCGCTTTGTGTCTCTGAAAAGTTTTTCTCATCACATTTTTTCTACAAGCAAAAGGTGTTGGTATGTTCTTACTTTACCTTCTTCACTGAAGACTAATAATACTGAGTGTTTCATCTTCACTGCTTCTTGATGTATTGGGTGATTTCAATAACTTTCAGGTCTAACAGTTTAGTTTTGTTTCTTTCTGCAAAGAAATTCTTGTCTAGGCTTCTGCTCTTAGATCCTATAGATATAGTGATCAATAATACATAGATAGGCTATTTCAGCTATTCACATCAGAGATTAACAGGAATAGTCAATCATTAATAGAGATAACAGCAAACAGGCTAAGACTATATGATGGCCAAAACTCAGTTCTGCCACCAGTTGGGGATGTTATTACAGGATGTTCTTTCATCGATACCTCCATAAGCCTGTGTGAATTTCAGTACATTCTTTTCCTCATGACATCCACATTTACAGTTCACAGATTCTTACGTATGCCAGTGATTTTCATACAAACAACTAATCTGTGCAAAGTGCACAGACAACAGCCGGGACAACAAGCAATATATTTTGTTGTATTCAAAAAGCTCATCATATTGACAGCTGCACATGATTTTTCAGGTTCTTATTTCATTCCATGCTCCTCACACATTAAAACAGAAACAATTTGTTGCCCTCTATTACCCCCCATCTTCCTCTTCTGTCCTACCTTCCACCCCTCACCTAATTGATCTTTCTCATATCCCTGAGTGCACATACAGTTTCTTCATCCTAGTAATTTTTTCCATTTTCTCATGTAGCTGCTCTATCACCCTATCTCAACTCCTGATCCATTCATCTCTTTCACCTTTGTCAAGGAAGATTAAGATTTTTTTTAAAAAATTTTCATCCACAACCATATTGGTCAAATTGATTCAGGTCTGAAAGAACTGAAAAAGGACCAGATAGAGCTATAATAATAGCAATGATAAAATTGGTTTTCTCTCCTTTTAGAGTCTTGCTTAGCAGAAAAGGTAATGTACAGCTCCAACTTCCAGCTGTGGTGTAAAAACAATAAATTAGTGAAGTATCCCCCTTGTTAGTACAGTCATATTGTGGAGTAAATACACAAATGTCCCTCTATAGCTGAAATGTTAATTCAATCCCTTCTACTAAGATAAAATCATACAGTAAGGGAAAAGCTGATTTGCATAAGTCATTTGCATTACATCATATGGTCTAGCCAGCCGATCTTAGTAGAACACTTGGTTTACAGGGTAAACAGATAAGTAAAAAATGTTTCTGGGCAGAAAGGGATCCTTAGTCTCAGAAGAAGAAGCATCATCATTTTTATCATTCCCCTATGTACTGGGCAGTGCTGCTGAAACTAGCACAAAGCCTTATTTACTATACTTCAGTACAACAATAATGGATAGAGTTATATAGCATACGTCTCGAGGATAAATTGCTTCAATTATTTTATGCTGAGAAACAATGAGAATCACACTGATGATGCTCAAACAATGAAAACGACATCATTATTTTGCTCTTTAAGTAATATTATCTGTGATTCAGAAGTCTTTGTACATGTAAAATTTACCTACTCACTTCAGGCATTTAATATCTGCCCTTAGACACCAAACTGCTATTCACCTTCTTCATGAAATGCAAAGCCTTAAAAACAAAGAGACAACCCATCTAAATAGATAGCTGTAGGTATGGGCACTTTCTGTCATGCTACCTTAAGAAAGATCTGTGAAGATATATTACACCAAGTCTTTATTACTCACCAAGTGAAATAAGGTTTCTACTTTATATAAAGTGAAAGCTTCTGAAAAAAACCCCACAATTAGAACGCAAGAGATGTGCCTGACAGAGCTTACACAGACACACAAAAAACTGAGGGACACTTTGAAACAAAATATTCCAGTGAGTACCCCTGGAACTCCCAAATATCTGCAAATATCACAGTGGTTTAGCAAGAGCAAACCTACCCCACTGGCCAGTGGAATACATTCCTACTAGTGAAATATGTGTTCAAAGGGTTAACAAAGCTCTTCAACAATCACAGCTTTCTCAATAGGGAGGAGGAACATGATGATATCCCATCTTGGAAAACCTCCATCTGTGGTTGGAGAAAAACAAATATTGTTATTATCACAATATGGATCATAAATTACACTTATAGTAATGTGTATGTGTAGTCATACTGTGACTAGAGCCTTGGATTGCCTTTATCAGATCTAACTGCTAGGTTGACCTTTATTATGCCTCAAGATCAAGATATCTGTATTCCTGAGGATGATAGGCATTTGCCCATAAAATATCCAAGTCAATGGCAGCAGTGGAGACCATCAAATAAAGCTGAATCTTTGAAATGGAGGGCAAGGATTAAAAAGATAGTGGCTAAAAAGTAAAGCATGGATCTAGTTTGCTACAAGGTCAGGCAGAGATCCTGATCATTCTCATGGAAAAAAAAAATCTCAGAAAGCTATGTTTATTATTTGACATAGCAATAAATCATGCCAGTTACTTAATGTAATGCTTTCTCAATTACCATTACAGGCTGCTCTGCCTCTAAAGCTCTCAGATCAAAGACACACTTAATTGCCAATATGTTAGCTTAGCTACAAAACATATACAGAAACAATAGCTTACTGTGTTTCAGAAAGAAGAATGACATTAAGACAGCTCTAAGATCTCCCTGTGATGAAAACTGTCAAAAAAAATTATTCATGACTTCTTTTTTTGCAATGTGTACAATTATGGAAGAAACAAAGGACAAAATATGGATATCATTTGAGTAAAACCAAAGAAATATGTCATAACAAAATTAAGACATAAGAGAGAAATAATGAATATGAGAAATAATGGAACTTAAGTGACTGGATTTATTTTTGTTTCCCGAAGGACTTAGGTGAAGACTGGGCTGAGGAGACTAATATCTGATTAGCTGCTCCATTGACAGCCAGGCAGTGCAGGACTTTGCATTCATTGCTGCAAAGCCTGCTAGTAGAACACCTTATAATTAAATATCTTTAGCCTGAGTCTGATGATATAAAAATTAAAAAGAATAGCCTGCTATTTTTCTCTGTTTTGACTGCTTATTCTGCAATTATGTAGCAACAGAAGATAATAAATAATAGAGCAATTCATTTGTAAGAGTTTGTCTCTGACAGTCCTATGAAGAAAAAGAACCATTTTTTTCCTGTTGAGTTCATTTCTTCAATAAGATGTACTTGTTTTAGAAGAATGATATTTAAAGTACAAATGTTCAGCGTTTTCCATAGCAAGAAAGTTTGGGGTGTTTTTTTCCCATACCTTAGACTAATAAGGCTTCTTGCTTCATTTCTAGTTTCAAATACAAGCAAATTTAAGAAGGTACTAATGACCTCCATTTTAGTCCCTGAAAAAATCATCAATATAGTTTCAATGTAGATTATACATTTAGTAGAAGTTGTAAGAGATGTATACATCACAAGGGTAATTTTACACCTGAAGAACCAGGAGACTGAAGTAGGTGCCTCTGAAGTTACTGTGCATCCAGCACTTTCTCTTTTACGTGCTCTTTTGAAACTGCACACTTCACTCATTCATATTCTGTGTCAATGGCTTTTTGTCCTGTATAGGGATAGCTCACCTTGCAGAAGAATATACAAGAAATAATTAGGAAGTGGATAATCTGAAATATCAGCAATTTCAAGTAGATTTCATATTATTTCTAATTGATGTCTGACTGTAGTTAAGTAGATAAAATAAATTTTGAAGTATAAAATATTCAAGACATGAATGATATTTATTTGATGAAATATTTTTAAATAACTCAAAAAATCCCATCTCAGTAATATGGATTTTATATAAAGCATGTATTTATTAAACAGGCAGGTTTTGGCTTTACATTTCAAAGATGGCAAATCAGGTAACTTCAGAAAACAGGACACATGAAGGACAAGGACAGATTGAACTGTTAATTTTTTTCTATTTTTTTTTTTTAACCTTGAGAAATATTGACACTACTCAGGATTTATTGATTCACTCTTATGTGTCCAATAATCAGAAATGCAATCTCCATGTCTAATCTTATGATGGGTTATTTCACCCACATAAAGCAAATGGACCATATGTTTGACTTTAAAATTAATTCATTATCATATGAATTAATGTTAGGTTTAGTTTCTGGACATAATATTCAGGAAGAGAGAAAAACATTGACATTGGGCGCCTATTTTGCTGGAAAGTTAATGGCAGTCTTTGCCCAAGTGGTAGGATATTTAGATTTAATTCCAAAAGAATTTAGTGCCCTGAATTTGCTTTACTAAATTCAAGCAACTGTTCAAGAAGATACATCAGAGTCTGCTTTTGCGCATAGCTTAACCAGTATCAGTTCTTTTAATGTTGCTTAAAAAAGAAAACAGTTTTAATATACTTAAATGCCACTACCTAAATAACGAAATATTATTGAAATTGAAGCAAGCATTGGAACAATTCTCCTTAAGAGAAATTTTAAAAATACATATCAGCATCGAGTTTCCACTCTTTTTGAGGCAAAACACTGTGATACTTGTATACTTTCAATCACTTGTGTGTATTTGCAATTAGTATTAAACCTGAAGTTATCACAACTCTCTTAAACTCTAAATTATGGGAAAACAAAATATACTGTTGGAGAATACTGTATTATAACCTGTGAGAATTTAAGTACTTCAGGCCAGCAAAATAATGAAATCTTCAACAAGACCACTACTTAATTTTCCTTGAGATCTGGGGTCAGAGTGGGTTGCCTCAGATTTTAGGGACTGTATTTTGTTTACAAATTTGGTCTATGAAGACAGAACAGAATTTACTCAAAGATGACAGGATCAAAGATGAGGAAATGGCTGAACAATGGTGAGTGACTGTAGCAGGAAGGTGATGAAAGAGGAAGTAATTATTAGGCTTTGAATTTAATTATAATCCTGGTAAAATTCTAGTATTGATTTTAAAAGAATGACACCTCTGAGCTTTCATGACATCTTTGTATTAGTGTAAGTAAGCACTCAATTAATTTCTTCAGAAAGAACAAACCATCTGGAAAAAATTCCCAGACATGTCTTCCTTCTCTGCTGAACTTCTATGCTTTAACCAGTTAATACCTCAGATCATACTCAGATGAACTACCTCAATGGAGTAGCTACTCAAGAAACTTAAATGAGATTGAGATGTAAGATGTTGTGCAGGAATTAGGTTTATTTATTTATTTATTAGTAAAAAAGCAAGAAAATCCTCAGGAGAAGAAAATAATGTATTACTAGAGAGTAAATATGCCAAAATTAATCAGTTAGGATCCACTGAGACAGAAGACATTCATATATTGCTCTATGTAAATGCACTCTTGAGTCATAAGACTGGACCATAACTTTTTACTTTCCCTGCACATCTGCCTACTGTCCTTTTTAGCCATTTAAGGGATCACACAGAGTACTCATATTCTTAGTGTTTTAAGAAATTACTTCCATCAAGCTGTGAGTTGCTGCCCTCTCAGCAGAGATGTTGTAATCAACAGTGTGAGCTGGTTACAGTCAGACAAATGTTTGTGATTGACTGGCTCCACTGCTGCTTCCTTCTCCTCTGCTGGAAGTGACTGCTCTCTTTGATGTGATTTAAACTGACCTGTGTCTTTCTGAAACAGACAGGGTGTGCTCACACAGTCAGTGCCCCACTCTAGGATAGGTGTGGGAATTAGCCATGTTGGAGCAGCTCTGGAAATTAACCAAAAGTTTCGGGTAGCAGCTTCCTAAACATTTTCAAGTATATCATAGAAAAACCTATCTGACTGGAAGAGGAACCTCAACTCTTATGAAATCATCGAGTTTTGCAGCTGAGAGTAGCAAAGACTTATCTAGGCATGCTATTTTGCAGCCACTTCAGTAATTAAGATATAAAGGTCACTTCAGAGAAGCGTAATCCAACGAAGTGTAACTTTTACTCAAGTGAGTAATTTTTACTAAGTGAGATGAGGAAGGAAAAGACAAAATCATTGTTACAATTTAAAGGTGGAATTCTACTCTAATTATACATTAATACCTGTAGATTACAAATAAGAAAATAACCCAATTTGTTAGGGTAGATGTTGATTTTTTTTTTAACACAAAGTCTGTTGGAATGAAATAAACCTCACAAAATTTAAGTATAGATAAGACTTTTCTTCATCTTTTCTTTCTTCCTTCAGTCCTTAATATTTCATAGTAATTTCAGGAGCTGTAGGATATTATAACATTTCATTATTCCTTCACACAGAAAGCACAGTGAAATATGAAGGTTAAAAGAATCATAGTTTTATATAGGGTTTTCTTCTCTTTTTGAAAAATTTAAAGAATTATTTTCAAATATTTCAAATATCAATTTAAATTCTAAATCACCATTTTATTCAAGAAAAGATAAGCATATCCCTACCTATTCCTGTGTCTGTGAACTGTAAGGACAGTTTTTTTCAGGAGAGTTTGTTTCACTTGATGACTGACCTCGTGGTACATATTTACAATGATATTGTATGCAATCTGGTATCATATTTATGTACCAGCTGTAAGCTTGGCCTCTCAGCTAAAGTAAAGAATTTCTCTTTTAGGTATAACTGGAGGTAGATTGGTGTCCTCATAAGAGTTTGTCTATCATTCATATGGATAGAAAGTAGCTTTTTTTTTTCTGTTAGCTTCATCATTCTAAACAGGGTAAAATAACTGACGGGATTTTAAAGAGGCTCTGAAATGCTCCAAAGATTGTACTTCATAAATTAATGTATCTTTAAATGATGCAGAGTCTTCAAGAAGGATAACACCACACAGACATGATTTTAATGAAAACAAAGCATTTCAAGTCCTTGTTATTCATATTTTCTTTCTATTGTACCAGTAGGAACAGCTGGTCCATTGTTTTGGCTTTGACCACTTTGACTTTCAGAATTGCAGTTTGCTCAGTCAGTGCCTTTGGCATTAGCATTGAATTTTCTTTGAGCTCACACCAACAACAACTAGGGGATGTGAGATGCCACAGGATGTGAGCAATTTACTCATAATCCTTAAAGTAAGCAAATGTGATCAAAGTCACTTAATGGAATAGATAATTTGGAATGTTTGCAGTGCAACTCCAACAGCACAACCACTACTAGTCGTCTGAGAGAATCAGGGAACACCATTGAATGAGCAGCTTTTGAGAAGCAGTAATTAGCAGGGAGAAAGATGGATGAGATATGTTCAGCCTCAGCTACATTTCCCACACATTACTCTACTTGTGTTCCTCTATCTGCCCTAGTCTGAAATTCATACCAATAGCGTTTTCCAAATTCCCCTCTTAGTTACACCAGTGCTGCTGAGTTAGCTCCATCTGGCTTCCCTACGCTAACTGAAGCTGTGTGACTAAGGGGAGGAAATGGGCCTCTAACTGGCTAGATCAGATTCTGACTTCCCACTGCTGCCAGCTGAACAGAGGGCGAGAAACAAAGAGAAAAAAGCTAAAGTTTCATTTGCTATCAACGTTGCTTTCCCATTCTAGAATGACATAAACAGAAACTGCCATGGTGCTTCAGATGTCTTTTTGAAATGAAGAAAGCTATTGTGGCTTTTGTGGTATTAGAGACAGAGCATGTCTTTCTGTATCAATTTTCTCTGATGCCACTCCTCTTACTTTTTTTCCATTATTTCTGCTCTTGACTCAGTCACTCTGAGAGCCCAAAATCTCCTATCTTCTGCAAAATTAACTGTGTTGAAACAATGTTTTCTTCTCCAGTGGACAGGAAAAGCAGACAGCAAAAGAACAACTTAGAGCCCTGGGTTAAAAGCTTCTGTGGTGCTGGAGACTGTGAAACAAAACTGGAATGAGCATGTGCAAAAGTGAGTTAACTGAGTGAGAAGAAATAAAAAGATGGTGAGGATCGGAAAGGCAAAAGGAGGTTTACTAAGTAGGTCTGTGATTGTATAGTCTTCGCATCTTATTTGTATACATATGCCATTGAAAACTCTTTTTTGGAAAGGTAAATAAATGCTTGAATATAAATAATAATTAAAGGATGAACTAAGGAGTTGGTGAGAAAATAAGCAAAATAATCTGTAATCCAATTAGCTCTTTTTAAAATAGATGAAGAAAATTTGCTGCTGTTTACAGCTTACAGCCCACAAAATCTGATTATATACGCATATGGTATTAAAATAGAGAAGAGATATGAAATTCAAAAATAAGTCAATCAACTCAGTGAGTACAATGAATTATGACTGAAAGATATAGAAAATGACACTGTCTTTTTCTATTTTTTTGCTATCAAGTTACTTGTAGTATAGCAATAGTTCACTTACCAAGTTCAAGTGTACCGAAAGTTTAAATAAATTTCTATCTAAGACAACACCTTAGTAACAAAGAAATGTATTAATTTAATTCCTGACAAACAATAATCCAGGTGCTCTACACAGTATTACTAAGGATTTTACAATGTGGTTCTGGAGCAATGAATGTTTTATGTCAGCAAAATATCAAACTAAGGAAAAAAAAAAAAAAAAAGGAAAGCTTGCAGTGTTTATTTGATTGATGTATTGGTTTTGCATGGCCTGGCTTTTGGCGGGGGCGAGGAGGGGGCCACAGAGGTGGCTTTTGTGGGAAGCTGCTGGAAGCTTCCACCATATCCGGCACAGTCACTCCGTGATGGCTCTGAAGGAGGACATGCTGCTGGCCAGAACTGGGCCAATGAGAGAGACTGGTAACGCCTCTGTGACAACAGATTTAAGGAGAAAATCAAAACAAAAGTGAGACAGTTTTTCCTCTGGTCAGAAAAGAGGAGGAGGTGAGAACACGTGAGGGAAACAACATGGCGGCACCAAGGTCAGTGGAGAAGGAGGGGCAGGAGGTGCTCCAGGCACCGGAGCCGAGATT
>WEKY01053889.1:11287-21553 GCA_013390045.1 Picathartes gymnocephalus
CTGTGTGCCCACGGGGGAGTTCGCGCTGCAGCAGGTGCGGTACGGCTGCTGCTCGTGAGAGGGGACCCACGCCGGAGAAGTTCATGGAGAACTGTGTCCTGTGGGAGGGAGCCCACGGTCTCACAGGGGAAGGACTCCTCTCCCGGAGCAGCAGAAGAAAATCTCAGTGATGAACTGACCGAAACTCCCATGCCCTGTCTCCCTGCGCTGTCGGTGGGAAGAAGAGAGGGGCTGGGAGGGTAAAAGGGTGTTTTAAGTGCTTATTTTACTTCTCATTATCCTCCTCTGATTTTGTTAGTAATAAATTCACTTTGCAACTTTAAAGTTGAGCCTGTTTTGCCCTTGAAGTGTTTTCTCCTGGTCTTTACCTCACTCATGAATGCCCGGCTGTGGCAGGGGAGAGTGAAAGAACAACACTTGTGGGTGCCTGGCATTGGGCCAGGGTTTCTTTATTTGCTTGGGTTTTTTCCCTCTGCATTTGAGCTTTATGACTTATATATAAATACAAGAAACAATATCTTAGTGCTATTTGCTGTGAGCTGTTTGTCTCCCACTTCTCTTAACTGAGACTTTCTGCTGTTTTGAAGGACAATTATTGCTAAGGTCTCTATATATACATTCCTTTGTTCCTGCCTAAGCTATTCAGGTACTTCAAGATCTCATCACTAAATGAAATTCCAATACATTTTTGGAAAATTTAATTTTCTACTACCTTTTTGCCCAAGTGGTCTAACTATCTTATCTACTTTGTAGATGCAAGTAGAAGATTATCTTATTTTGGAATACATCTGGCAAATTACCTGCTCCTTGAATAGCTAACCCTTTATTATCTATCGCTAAGTTTGCATTATGTATTTTTGGATATCTGTGTGGACTTGTAATTGCTTGTCAGGGACATCAATTGACTCCTTGAAGCTAAACCTGAACTTGATGTATTTGTTTTTAAGCCCTTACCCAATTTTCCTGATATCTACCATAATTGAGCTGTGATTGAAACTCATTGTAGTTTATACTTTCTCTGCACGCAGATAAGCTTTAGAAAGTATGGCCAAGGCTTGTTCTGATTTTCAAATCATTTTCCACTGTACTTGAAAATTATGTCTAGAGTCTGTTCTGTGAGGAGAATAAGCTTGGTAGAACAAGCTCTGCCATCTGGAACCTACCATAACAGAATACATAGTTACTGTTGTTACTTTTTGTTTACTAAGTTGGGCTAACTAAGTGAAACAACTATTTGTTCCCATCACCAGTGATATAAAATCTTTGAACTTTCATTATATAACAGACTGAGTGGAGATTTCCACTTTCTTTCTTTATAATTCTTTGGTGTCGATTTTAATTTCTTGACCAAGGATAATGTCACAAATGATAAGAAGGTATTTATTTACACAATTTTACCAAATCAGTAAAATAAATGGAGGTAATAGGTGCTGATTTGCCAGGATTGTCATTCTCAAAACTCTTGAATAACTAGTAAAAATATTAATATTTTGATTCATATTATTAAACCAAATTAAAACCTTTGGCTCTAAATCTCAAAACCCTGCCTAAACTTAATCCTGACCCAGGTGTCTCTCTGGCCTTCTGGTGAATTATGAATGTGCTGCCTTATCCTGATTTTTTTTTTTTTTCCCCAAGAAAGGATGTAAGCTGAGATCTGGAAATTGGTTTTCCCAAAGAATAACTCCTTTACTCAAGGATAATGCTGTTGCTGGACTATGCTTGACAGAAAGTAATATTAAGGCAATTATAATATTAACAGGTGTTTCCAGGGATAACTATTGGAGTGCCTTCTGGTATTTCAAATGTATGATTGTATTTTAATCCAAAGATCCTCTCTGCCAGTATATTTGTAAGCAATGTTTATATTTTTTCCATGTATGTTTCTGAATATCCTCAAGTATTTCAATGAAAATCCCTATGGTTTTATGGCACATTTCTTTGCTATGTGACGGAGCTTGACATTACAGAACTGAGAATTACAGATTCAAGTACTTACGAAGCTTACAAGGTAGCATAGTTTTTCTCCATAATTTTAATTGGAGGACTGTGATGCAAAATTTCCTTTTTCAAGGCCGTTCATTAGTTAATACATTATGCAGCATTTCTTAAGCAATCAAGGATTTAATGCATGTCCTGGTGCCTCAGCAACTTTATAATGTTTGCTGATACATTGCATCCTCTGTTTGGTAAAATAAAAAGAAGCTAGACAAGCTAATAAATGGGCAGAGTTTTTTTGGTTGGTTGATTAATTTTTATTTGGATGTTTCTTTTGCACTTAAGGATGAAATAGAGTGGATTGGAATTCTTATTTTAATTAAATACAGCCTAATAAGATGACAGCTAAAAACCTGAAAAAACCTATTGATGTAGAAAGTATCTTTAGGGAACAATTTCCATCTTTGATGTATGCGTCTTGAGAAATTCAAAGAAGAAAAAAATATCTAAAACATTTTGTGGAAATAAAAGTGTTATATAGAACACTTAAACAATTATTGCAAACTGCATTGGCAATAACAGTCTAAATTTATTTCTCTATATAAGTAAACTATTTGTAATTTTTAGTTTGCTTTCCATCCACATTATATTCAATCCTATTATATGCCTCTTTCTTTCTGGCAGATCATTTATAATATTCTTGACCTCCTAAAACATGCATATATGAGTGTTGCCCTCCATTCTTTAGCAGTTAATGATATTTTTGCTATGAGAATCTATTTGTAACTTTCCTCCTCTAGTAGTTAAAATGTATACAAAGGTTAACTTATTATAGAGTAAATGCATGCAGTTAATTATGGCAAAGAACTTAATGACAGACAATATAAATTTTATAGTTACTGGAAAAAAATCATAAAAAAAATAAATCAAGTGAACTAAGAAGAGATGTTTTTAAACAATTACAAAATTAAACATGTGGGAAATACAAGCAAAATAGTCTTTTTCTTAAGTATGCTCTTGTCAATCTTTTTGCAAATTCAGAGAGACACTAGATGAATTCAAAGAGATCTTGTCCACAGTGTGTTTTAAGCGTTCTTCTTGACTGTTGAGACTGATAAAGTAGTATTAGTGAGGAGTGATTTATCTACAAGAACTTTTTAAAGGAGAAAGTAAAACCGAATACAATAACAGATTAATATTAGAATTGTACACTATTCATATAGAAAAAGACAGGAAAGAGAACTTTTGCAAATAAAACTAATATAGCTTCTCTCCCTAATAATTGACAACTGAAACTTTGCAAAGTTTGTATAAGATGGGGAAAACAAAGTCAAGGCTGATGGCTCATGCAACACCCTTCTTTCAACCCTACGTAGAATTGAAAAGGCAATTCATAGCAGATCAAGGTCAGTAGGTCCTATGCTATATATGGAACCATTTTTTGAAATTGAAAGTAATCTTCACACAGCGAATGTTGTCCTGGTAAATAAATATTTAATAAAAACTTTTCTGAATGTTAAAATATTCATGGAGTGGTGGCAGTATCTTTTTTATGGCTGCATTAATTAAAGCAGCAGAGGAAGAACACATATATAACACCTAATGTGCAATTCCCTATCATATACAGAACATTGCAAGGTGAAAATTGGAAGTTTCAGGGTCACTACTTCATGCCTGTATCAATCCATATAAGTACTGAGTACACAGAGTTTTAGGCATTTCTTTTTCCATTAGAGAAAATAGATATATCTTTTCATGGCTGCATTTTTCTTATAATCGAACTGTAAAATCATTATGTTATTTTCATTTTTATCCATATCTTCACAGCAAAATCAACTTTTCTGTTTGTTTGTCTAGAATGTTTTATTGTAAAGTAATAATATTACTCTATCAGCACTCAGTAGACGGACATATTTTTCAACATTCCTCTTAATTGACTTACCTTACAAACAAAGGCCACTATATGAACACAGTTTATACAAAATATATTTTTTCAGCTAGGAAGCAGATAATTATTGCTCACTGCAGAAATAATATTATTCTACTTGCTTATGTAAAACAAACTTTAAATGTCATTTTACAGAAATAACAATTACACACCACAGTGCCATCTTAAGATACAGCAATTACACAGTGGAACTTCTCATTAACCCAAAGGTCAGAGGTGAGAGATGATCACCAATTCTTGCTAATACAAACTTAAAGTGGTTTAAGCTAAATGTAATGATCTAATAATCATGAAAATGGGGACTGTAAAAGCATAAGAGCTGTTGTGGTCCACTTCCAAACAGAATCGTGCAATCTGTAAACATAAGAACAGTGTCACTTCCAGCTCCCTTTCTCTCTTGCTATTGGGTATTTCTTGTATATGCCAGGAAGAAAGATAACACAAAGTAGCTGTTATCCCTGTTACAGGATAAAATTACCTTTTTAATAAACTAGTGGCAACTTTGGAACATTAAAATGTATTGTTTCAATTAAAAGAAATAACCTCAAAATAATCTTTTAACATTAAGAGAAAATTGCATTCTCAGTGCAAGTTTTGCAATAGCTCTAAACATATTTATTTGTGAACATTCAGCAGTTTATAGAATGCAGCAGAAAAAGAAAAGAAAGATAACAGTTGAGTAATCCTAAACTAGACACTAAAAAAAAGCTGTTCTTGAAGTTTCAAATATCCCTTTCAGTGCAATTCAATTAAGATCTCTTAAATCACTAGCTGAATTCGCTTTATTTTTGCTTCCCCCCCATTCTTTTTCTTCCATAAATAAGTAGATTTCATATATTTTCGGCTTATTTCAAATCAAGAGTCTGACTGATGGACCTACATTCATTGACGAACAGCTTATTTTGGAATGGACATACTGAAAAATATTGAACAAAGGCAAAGGCAAAAAACTAATTATACTTCCTAGGGAAAAACTGTGTACAAGTTTTCTTTCAATATATCAGACATAAAAGCATCAGACGAAACCTTTAGGATCTTTGTGTATACTGTGTAATTGCTCAAAAGGCAAATTCAGGGAAGGAAGTTTTTAAGATTAATTTCTTAATATATCTTAGCTATAGAGAAAATAGTCATGCTATACAGCATTTATTTTCTGCATAATTTAAGCAGTATTATAACAGAACTGCTGAGCTTAAGTTGCGTATTTTCTAGAAATCCTATATATGTGCCAGATAATTATTTCAACGATAAATTAAGCAATAAATTAAGGAGGCACAATGCACCTAAGAAATACATCCAACACATACACATCACTATTCCTCTCTGCAATCTGCCATCCATGTCACAGCAGATTGTACAGGGGAGAAGAAGAGCAAAGCCTTTCTTTGAATTTCCCTGGCCATTTTCTAGCTTCATGTGCAGAGATGAAATATGTCCTTATTTAATAGAAAATTGTTTCACGATGAGTAGCTGTGTATCCTTTGTTTAGCCCTGAACCTTGTAAATCAAATAGACTTGGGATCATCCCCAAGGGACTGTGCCACCAAGCATGCAATGGCTTGCATGAGTATCAACAAACTGCTTCTGCCATATCAGATGGCAGCTCACACACAGGCACTGCCATGTTTTCAGGTGCAGACACAGCCTCTGTATGCTTTGTCTCACCTGCATACCCAATGAGGGTGACAAATTACCTCATAACATGGATCATAATCATAAACACGTAAAGATGTGTTTTCAAAGTTTCCTGTATTGTATTCTCAGTTAAAATACAGTACAATGTAACTTGATTACCTAATTCCAGGTAAATGAATTACTCTCATTTGAATTCAATCTTGAGATAAAATGATTCTTTTGTGATGAAGAGAAGTTTTAGTTCTGATGCCATATATGAGGCCTTTCAAAACTCATAAATAAGTTTGAGTAAGGGGAATCTGACTGTTTTTCTGTTTGCTTAGCTTTGGCAAAACATTTTTCTAGGAGCTGAAGTCTTCCTTAATCTTCTGTCTTTTATTTCCAGCACTTCTGAGGGGGCCTATTTTCTCATAGAACTCATTTATTTGAGAATAACCCCTAAGGTTGAATAAAATAGTTCTCTATAATAAACACAGCAAAAAATATCTTCAAATTCACAGAAGTTATTCTGTTAATATCTGGGGAATATCTATGGTTTGAAAGTGCTTTGAGGGGGTGGTTTGCCCTTCCTCTGTAGGTGTCAGTTGTTTCAAGCTACATGCACAAAAAAATTTAACAAGGTGAATCAGCAAATCCAAAACCTTAGTATTACATCAAGTTGTCAGGTTTATGAGCTGCAGGGGAGGATGACTAATGTGCAGCCCAAGACTATATAGGTACATATGGTTGATAGTTCTCATAAGATTTTACATCGAGATATAGGTTTGGCATCAGAGCTTTCTTCCCCATTACTTTCTAGAGAAAAAAAAAAAGTTGCTTTTTGACAACAGTCAGTAAACAATCTCCTTTCCCATGCTTCTTCTAGTCCTGTGTACGTTGCCATAATTTATGAAAACATGTTATAGACATAACTCATTTTCTTAATCTTATTACAGTTTTCTACTGGACATTTGAAATTCTCCTGCTTTGAAATCAAGTCACTCATGTTACAAATGAGACACCATTTTAGGATAGGATTTCCTGTCTCATTTTTAATATGCTTTAAAATGAGCATCCAAAGTATGACTACCTCCTTGGAGATATAAGAAATGAGTGCAAATAATACAAATTAGGCCATAGGGGATGAGAAGTGTAAGCATTTAGAGAACATCCTAAGAGCTGGAAAGGTTTATTTTTCTTAATGAGTATAATGCAGATATATGTATCTTCTAAAGGCGGTAGAAAACTGTGTTCTATTTAGTAGCCACTTGCATACTTGAAGATTCATTGTTCACAGTTTGATTTACCCTGGAGCCACACAGTCTTCTTTTTGTTGTAGGCTTTGATGTCTAAAGCAGCAAGAGAATGTGTAAAAAACATCTGCTATTTCATAAGCCCTTTAATTCAGTGGATGTTCAAAATACTCAGGAAAAAAGCAATGCACAATGATCAAAGATGTCTGAATTAAACCCCAGAAATTTTAGCAAGCATGGGAATTACTACCCTGAAAGGAAAAGAAGAATAGTATTAAAATAGAGCACAACAAATGGCTGTGCAGGCACAACTACAGGAAGATATTTTAGATTGAAAATGTATCACTGGTTTGAAGACCAGAGTTTCTTCTCCAAAGTAAACAAAATGGACAATGTGCAAACCTAAACAGGCAGGTGAAACACATTTAGCAATATGGAAACTTCTGAGTGGCTTATGTCTCTTAACAGTTTAAGAAAATACAATGGGAGAAGATTTATGAGAATTAACAAATAGTCAATATATTAATAAAAATAATTTGGAAAAAACAGTTATAAACTCTTCAAAAGTCAGCAAAGACAATAAAGAAAAAATGTAAGGATCTTAACCTTTTGACAATTAACAAACTTTTCCCAGATATGTAACATCCAAAAGTCCAGAACTTATCTGGGAAAACAACGGAGGCTCTGAATCTACTACAGTGAAAAATATTTCTGCTAATTCTGGTAGGTCAGATTCTAAATATCTGTGTTAAAGGCTTTACTAAAACAAACCATGAGTGTGCTCTTGTAACTTTTCTTGTGTGCTTCTAGTATTCTCTTTAAAATTAATTTTTCAGTAATACAAATCTTGTGTTATTTGTAACTCAGTTTAGATTTCCATTAAAAGTAGTTAGAAGACTTCAAGATTTTATTTTGTCTTTTTTTGTTTGTTTGAACAGAAAAAGAAACATTTTGTGTTTTGTTATAACTAACAGAAGATGATATATATCATTTAATATACTGCCCTAGCATCTACCATGAATTAGTGGATTTATATGTTAAATAATAATCCTTCCAGAACACATGGTTTAACTGAATGCAACATTCTTCCCTAAATTAAGAAGTCAATAGGAACTGATCATTTGTTAAAATGTAGCTCTGTGGATTATGATTGGGAACAATTCATGGATAGCAGTTACTGTTTTACATTAAGATATTTTGATTTTTTGCAATGTACAATATGTTTTCAGTGATGATCTACCTCAATAACCTTAATTGATACCAAATGAAATGTTGCATAAATAAAGAAATTCAAATATGAAATGGATTCAGAATCAAAACTGCAACAAAGCTTTAATAGATGATTAGATAACATAATTTCTGCCCTCAAATATATGTATACAAACCTTTCACTTAGGTTATAGATTTTCTAATGGAGAAGAGCAATGATACACTTTCATTATATGTGGGTTTTCTTCCAGATGGAAGAAAGCAGCAAATAAAAAGGAACAAGTAGTAGAAAAAAGAGAAGGTGTGGCATTGCTTCCTGTTGGCTCACAGAAATAACCCAAAAGACAGGTAGACAGTGTAGCATTAAAATTATGTAGTTCTGCCATACTTATCATCGGTAGCTTGTCAAGTGCCTTATTATCACCACACTTGAGTAAATAGTTACCTAGAAGTACGACTGATGTTAATTGATTTGCCATTCAATACCTGCTGTGTGGTGAACAAGGAGCTAAGTCTGCCTCTGCGGAGTCCCAAGGTTGTCGTACAGAAGATGTCAATTATCCAGCTCACCTGCGTTTACTGCATGTCATCAGCAGCCACAATGAGGTTCCCACAAGAATGCTGGGGTTTATCTCGTGCAATGAATGACAGGGATTTGTGTTTGGTTTAAAATGTTGTATATCTATCTGGTTTGCTTAAATATCCAGTAGAATAAGAATGGTGTTTATCAGAAAATTGGCTTATTCAGTAACTATTAATGTTGTTAAGCCTAAGTAACTGCTACCATTTCTGCTTATTTGTATAGTGATTTAGCAAATATAAAAATTAATTCGACCATAACAATTGAAAAGTTTTGTAGTCCAGCTGCACTTATGAAAACTGGAAGAGAAAAATAAAAAAAAGAGAAGAAAACATATTTGTTCTGTATAGACAGGTAAAACTGAATTGTCCAAAGCAAACATAAAACACAACACCTAACACCATCCAGTGGTTAGCCCCTCCGGGTCATATACATAACATCCTCAAAGGCTTTGTTTTGTTGATGTATTTTCCTTTCTACAGTGAAAAATATGTGAAAACAGGACTAAAAGGTATATTTTTACTCATTTTTGTAAAACTGACATGTTTCTAGTTACAGGACACCCTGACATCATTGCAGAAAAACATGACGTAAAACAGGTAGACAGACAGATTAGACAGATGCTTGTAATTGCTAGAATGTGCCAATAATATGAGACTCATGTTATGTTTTAGTATACAATTCTCTCTTCCTTGAAATGCATTAGGTTCATCTTGCTCAAGAGCAACAGCATCCCACAGTAAACTCCATTTTAAACCTGTCAGCCTGAATAGTCTTTCATATTAAATAGTTGTTGGAAGTAGAAATGTTAGCATTTTTTTTTTCCCACATATTAAAATAATGGAACCAATCAAAGAGCAGACACTTAGAAGAGAGGTAAGGGCTCTTTTCTTATTTCTCTTGACAGAATGAATAACATCTGTCCTGAGAAACCACTTTTTTAAAAGTCCAGCATATTGTAAATGTGCAGTGTTAGATATGTGCCCCTAGTATTGCCAAAAAATCTAAATGTATCAAATATTAATTCTCTGTTCTCACAAACTTTAGCAAAATTTTCTTTCCTATTTGTCTCTTAGTTTAGTCACAGTCATCAACTCTGTATTGATGAACTGGCAACAGAAATGTTGGTGCAGTGTAAGATTTTGTAAGTGATTTTTTTTCCCAACAACAGAAAAATTATCTACGATGTATTTAAAAGACATTACTTGCTGTTTAGGCCTTCTAACCTTTAGTCTAAATATTTTCCAACAAAGGCTCTCCAAGCACTGCTAAAGGATGCCTAGTATTGCCCTTACTTTGTAGGATTATCAGGAGGTGTGTTTGTAATAAAGTATCTTGAAGGCCAGACTGTCTGGGTACAAGTGAAAATGGATTTAATTTCGTTTTACTATATGACAGGCTACCAACACAATTGTCTCTGTTTAATTTGCCACACATTTTATTTTTCTATATCTGAGTGACATCACAATTCCTTAGCCCAATGCCATAGACTACTAGCCTGAAAAAAAACACAAAATATAAATCCAAACCAAACAGGATCAAATAAAACACTTGCAAAATCAGAAGAAAATGGCAATAGTCATAGCAGATACTAACTATTCAGCTTATAAGCTCTCTGAGTTCATGTAGCCAAGCTTCAATTTTTCAGCAGCTTCCTGCTCATTATATAGTTTTTTACTTTTTATTTTTTCCTTCTACATCAAGGGAAGGGAAGGCGCGGGAAG
>WEKY01053899.1:0-24341 GCA_013390045.1 Picathartes gymnocephalus
CTTCTTTCAGCACGCCTTGGACTAATCAGTAAATTGGATACCAAAGGACTTTACTTGGAAGCTTACATTTTACCTATTTTTCCAGCTCAATTATTTCTCAGTGTCCTTGATAACCATTCTCATTAGAAACTTTCTTCAAATTTCCTCATGTGCAATATATAGCCAAATTAGGGTTCACAGACTTAAGTGAAACTGATACAATAGATTAAATACAATCACACAATCACTCATTCTTGAAAACAGAGTGTATGCAGACCTAAATCCAGAAACTAGTCTGCTAGTTTATAGAATTTATTTCACAACCCTCCCTCATCACAAATTCAGTATCATTAGCTCCTTATGCAACTCCTTTCAGAATTCATTAATGCATTGCATCAGTTTAATTAAAATTCTGCCTGTGAAAAGATTCAGGATCCACACCTTCACAAGAAAACTTTACTGAAATGTATCACAAAATTTTCCACTTTCTAAGCTTCAAACGGGCATCAGAAACTACTGAGTCCTCAATACATATTCTAGGTTAGAGAAGAACATAAGCTAAATACAAAATACTTTGTCCATAGCAAAGAAAATATTTTGACAACAGTCCCTAGATGTAAATAGCTGTTCTTAATCTTGAGCACTAATTCTTAGGCTCTTGCACTAATTTCATTTGCACTTCGATCTGTCAGGCAAATTGGTGCTTTTAGTGACCACACTGCTGCTGAGTTTCTAAGCAAACAGATGTGCTTGCCCTGACTTCCCTTGCTGTGTGTAGCTGGCACACGACCTCCCTGCAACGTTCACCCTCCTTAGCAGGGTCTTGTGAGGAAGACTGGCCCTGCCTTGTTTGCCTGACAGAGTCACATGAGAACACTGCTGGGACCTCAAGGGGCAGATGGGCTTGACATCAGGCCAGATTTTCTTTCAATTGTACTAATCCAATCATCCCAAATCCAGTCCCAAAAACGCATTTACAAGTGATGTGGGCAGCTGGTGCAGGTGGGCTTGGGATCAAATTCAGGTTTTCTCAAAGTAGAGTACAGCAAGCAGCACAGTGTTTTAATGTGACATTATGGTATATTGATGTAAAAAGTTGGAGTATCCTCACATGAAAATACATTAGAAATACACATAGGCAGAAGCCTTTGATTATATGGAAGGCAAATGATTTTAAAACACTCTTCTCAAACACCAGAGGCATAAAAATCCAACACAAAGGTAGCATGCACTCATGACTCCAGAGCAGCAGCAGGTGTCACTTCCCTGGGCAGTAGGTCTCCTCTTCACTTGCCAGGTATCACTTTGTCAAAATGAAAAGATAAAGAAGTTTTGCAAAGCAACAGTTCAGAGACAAAAAGCCCAAATATGCCTACTTCTCTTTCATATTTTCTTATCTTTGCTTTCAAATATCACACAATCCTGTTGAGTACTTATTACAGATGTAAAACAAATGCATGCTATCCTTTTTACCAAAAAATTAGAGTACAAAAAGATAACGCTTCAATACTCTATTTCTAAAACTGCAACAAGTTCCATGACTATTTTTAACAAAAACATATATTTTAAACAAATTAGTTTTTCATTACCTCTCTGAGATGCATGTTTTCCTTCTCCTTCTGATCTAAAATCACTTCTAAATGATTAACCTGAGATTCAGCCTCTGCCATCCTTCGAGTTCTCTCATTGTCATCTTCCATTCCTTTAGAAGGCAAACCTTTACTTTGCAACATCTCTAGAAGCTTTTTTATTGATTCATCTCTGGCATTTAGTGTTTGCTTTTGTGTTTCAATCCTAAGCTCCATTTCTTCTAGAGTTTTTCTCAGCAGAAAGAGCTCTTTAGCTTGTCTATCATGTTCTGCCTGAAGCCTTCGAAAATTCTCCTCTGTGAGCTCAATGGTAAAATGCTCAGCCCCTCGGTTCCCACTTTCTTGCTGGAGAAGATGGTTAAGGTCTCTCTGGGTTCTAAGCTCATCTTGAAGTGCCTGGATTGTCATTTGCAGATGCTGCAATAAAGAAGAAGAGAAAAAATTAGCTTAGGATCTGAATGTAGAATTAGTACTTAATTAAAGTTTGATGTATGCTGTTACAAAAAGTCATTAGAATTAGTAATGAAGGTATACCAAATGACCTTATAAAATATCAAATGCAGGTGACAATATTTGTGATGATATCTTTCAAATACTTCTATAAAGAAAAAAGAGACAACATACACAGACACAAAATAATCTCAGCTACAGATAAAACTAATAGCAACAAATGCAAACACTAGAACAATCAGTGTGTACCTACAAGCTCAAAGAACCAGTATTCCATGTTTTCTAAATTACTTCATAGACCAAAGAAAAATCTGCTCTTCATGGTGCTCAACAGTACTGCTGTTTACAAAGTCAATCAAAGCCTTCACTATAATTAAAAGGGACTTTGGGGAGGGGCTGAGTTGGGGCTAGTTGGTTTCATTTTTTCATTTTGGCAGCTAAAGCTATGAACAAGTTTAGTAAACAGGATTACTGTATCTCTAAAAGGCAAACAAAAAAAAAATAAAACCCACAATGCCACAATGAGCAATACTGAATTTTGAAAAACAAATTTACTGCAAATAGTGGACAAACCTTTGTTCTTCTGGCATCCAAAAACTGAACAGCATGGTAAATGAAAAAAATGAAGCAAAATCAACATAAATAAAGGTCAGATGCAAGCAAAGGAGATTTAACAGAAAGAACTGAATTGAACAAAAAGTATCTTCAACAGAAAAAATAATTTTATTGAGTTATACAGAAAGGCAACAACAAATTCACAGTACTCAAATATATAAATTTATAGACAGACTTTACACAGTAGATGTGACAAAGAAAAAATACCTGAAAGAATCAGTCCCATGGTAAATTACAATATTCCTAGTGGATATTGCTGTTCTTTTACACTTTTAGGTTTTTCAGAACACTGTAACTTGTCCTAAAATATTTATACTACATGTGAGTACAGCAATCTGTCTGTTCCAGAGCTATGTCTTGCACTCCTTACTCAACACAGATCAAAATCAAAATGGATTTTGCCCATGTTAAGGTTGGAATACAGATAATTAGCCTAAATTGCTATGGTTTATAATGTTCATTTCACATTATATCTTTATCTGACAATTTGTTTTTCTTCTTATTTTTTCCCTCTACTCATTGCCTCTACAGCATACTGAGCTTTTAGAAATATGAATTCCTGAATAGGCTCACAGTTTGTACCAGAAGACATTTAATAGCAGGAATAAGGGGACTTAAATGGATGCCATCAGACCTTTTAGGTTTAATTGATGTTCTGCAACTCCACATTCTAAAAACAAGAACAAAAACAGAAATCACGCCGAAAACATAAAACAGCAACAACACAGACAAACTGACAACAAAACTTCATTCATTTGATGCTACCTTCATGTTTTACACAAGTACGTGTAAATCTGTCCGTTTTTAGCAACTATTTAAACTAAATGAAAAACTCAAAACCTTGAGAAACCAACCTTTTCAAATCACCTTAAGAAACCAACCTTTTGAATTCATGTCTTTTATCTGTTATTTCACCTGGAAAAAAGTATTTCCAGTGGTAGAATTCAGTTAGACACTTTGAATCTTTTCTATCATTAAATAAGCATTACTTTAATATATGTCCAGATCTTAATTCTCTTAGCATTTGCCTCTTATTACACACTCAGTTGAGAGCATACACATATAGGCCAATCACTTAGAGCCCTGCTTTTATTTAATGGCAATTCTTTTCTTAATCTCATCATCTTTTTTAATTAGCTATATAAGCTTAAAAGATCCAGTAAACTTCCCACTTTGAATCTACTAATGTGCCAAATCTCTGTGACCCCAAGACTGACTACACCTTCTGAATTCCAAATTTCACTGTCCTACTTCTCACACCTGACCAAAAACCTTCCCTCTACTACTATGCTACAACTAAGCAATAGCAATATTCACTAACTACCAGTACTCCAGAAATAGTCAAAAATTTTGCCCTGATCTGAATAATGATTTAAGATACATCCTCCTAATGTTAAAAATCAGACAATATTTATTACTTCATGCTACAACCTATTTACAAATGAATGTTTTTCCAAAGTCAAGTAGTCTCTATATATCAAATGTCAATATGTCTAAAAATCTAGCTGAGTAAAAGAAAACTAATTCTAAAATATCATGTTTTAACCCAAAAAGAAAAGTAAACTTGGCATACACATTGCTAACACACAAACCTTCCGAATGCAAGCTGTAAAAACCAAAAATTGTTGGATCAACACTAAAATAATTAGAAATCAGAACTCAAACAGCAATTCTGGTTAAGATAAATGAGACAAGTTCCTTTTCTGCCCCCAGCAGCCTGTGCGTGCTGTCCTTGGGCTCTACCCAGACCCTTGTTTGTCACTAAGCATGACAGTAGTTCTGGCTACGTTAAAACTAACTGCCTCAACTGTGGCAGACTACTGCCACTTTGACATAAAAGAATCCGTTTTTGTACACCTTCAAGACTTAGAACATGGTGGACCAGATTTAGACTTCTGCTGGCAGAGATTTTTGTATGTGCAGCTATCTAAGGAAAAGAAAGAACAAATGTTGTGAGGGTGGAAAGAAATTGTATAATTAACTGCAGGGGAAGGAATATAGGAGTGCTGTGAATATCTGTCACACTGCTGTCATTACAGACACAGAACTTGACAGGATTTAAAAAAAACCATGCACAATCTATCAGATTTTTTATAATTTCTATTAAAAATGGACCAGTTGACCAGAAATATTTCCATGCCAATTTCTTGACAACACACGAATAGTTCTCTCAGAACTTTTTCAATCCTTCTCCACAGCCCAGCTCCAAGAAGCAATCCATGGAACTGAGAATTGCCCCATAAACTGAAACAAAACTGTAAAAGGAAGATTAACTAATGGTTCTTCCCAGATTTCAATTCATGTTATGCACAAGGGAGTTCTCTAGTCTATGTCAACTAACTACACCCAAAAGAATTGCCTGCTGGGAACTATCCTGCCATAGAGAGCTTTGGCCACATAAACACTTTCAGAGCATCCCAAAGCCACAGATGTGGGCATCAGTGGAGGGAAATGAATTCACAAGGAGACTCGCTGATTTGAAATTGTTGGTCCACCCACAGAAGCACACAGCTTTTCATGCCTTGCACCGTCACACTGCCACCGAAAGCAAAAAACATGTTCAAGAGCGCAGCCCACTGGATTTTAGCTCCTGATTCTCCTGTTTCTTTCCCACCCCAGTAAATAGAGAATTGACAGGGCTGAATCAGCTGACACAGTCTAGTCTCTTGGCAATGGCAAATATAAAATGATACAGAAGACTGCAAAAAAATCCTCCTGTGTAACTATACGCCATGGAAAGCTACAGCTGTACCTGAACAATACACCTGGACAAATATAATACCAAATTATCCTGTCAATCATACTTTCACTTTCTAAAATCTAGCTTCCTTATTTATTCCATAATCTATCACTGTTCCATTTTTATTCTTCACAGTATGAGGCTCTATCATTGAAAGGAAACAGACTACTTAAAGCTTCTTATGAATTGCATCTAAATTAATTCCTCTGTTAAATTTAGCTGTGATACTGAAATAAGTATGAGCATGAGACTTGCTTATAATTAAGTACTTTTAAAGAAAAACATGAAAATCCTAATTTCTTTCTGTAAAGGAAAAAAAAAGAAAGGGAATTGGAGATATTTTCTTCATTACCATAAATTAAGAAATGGATTCTCTCACACATTTCCTCATCTGCCTATTATAATTCATAAATCCGGCATCCAAAAAACACCACTGAAAATCAGTTGAATAGAATTTTTCCTGAGTAAAACAGGACTGACAGAAAGAGTTGGAAGGAGAAGACAGATGTAGTTCGTGAGGAAAGGCAAAAGATTCTGACCACACACAATGAATCTTCAGCATTAAAAATTCTGAGCGTGAGGAGTGAGAGAGCTTTTGCATAACACTGTTTGCTGATATAACCATGTATCTGAAAAGGGAGAATTCTTGTCTGACTTTCCTTACTTTCTCTTTCTTTATGCCTTTAAATTTAGTGTCTTGTCAAATTCTATAAAGCTTGCCCCTACGACAGTGCTTTGCAAGTTAAATAAGGAATCTTGTCATATACACTTCAATCTGCATTTCTTAACACAGTTGTGGTGGGCTGACCTCGGCTGGAGGCCAGGACTCCACCAAGCCATCCTATCATTCCCCTCCCCAGCAAGACTAGGGGCAGGGGGGGGAATAAGATGAAATAAACCTCTTGGGTCAAGGCAAAGGCAGTTTAATAAAACAAAGCAAAGGTCATGCGCAGAAAGAAGCAAAGGAAATAATGAGATTTACTCTCTGTCCCGTGAGCAGGCCATACCCAGCCACTTCCTGGCCAGTAGGGCTTCAGAACAGCTGCTCCAGAAGACAAGCACTGTAGTAAGGAACACGCCCTCACTCAGCTTCTTGATCAAACCTTTCCTCCTCTTCCTCCTCCATTACTAACCAAGAGCCCACCAACTGCTCTATCACTCCCCCACGCTTGCCCCTCACCCTTTAATGTGCAAGTTAAATAACAAATACAGTCATACACATTTAAATCTCCATTTCTTAATACAGACATATTTAATCTGAAGTATCAGACTTCGCTACTATTCGGTCAGCTTCTCTGGGTCATCTCACACAAGTATTTTGGTGAAGACAAATACTGCCTAAAGACTTGAGGTCGTTGAACAAAAATGTATTCCCATACAGACCAAAAAGCTTTAGTACTGCAAATTCCAGAGCAGTTTTGCACCCATTTCTTAAGGAAAAATTTGTAAATATATTTCTTTCCCAATTTCCTTGTTTGTTGTGGGGTGAGAGATGTTGATGAGCCAAATCCTGTAGCCTGTAATCAAAAGAACCAGAAGGTCAAGAGGAAGGGGCTTTTAGAAATGTAAGAAGTCAGACAAAGACTTGAGAGGAATAATCTGCAAAAATACATGTTGGGAAACAAACATAATCAAGTTCTTTAGTTATTAGAAAAAGGAGGTTTATTAAAACCTTTGTCATCAGTATCGCAGCAAAATGTAGGGGGTTGTATTTAGGTGATCCTTACCTTGACAACTTCTAAGTAGTCCAATTATGCTGCTATGACAAGACTGGCCTCCTATTTTTCACCTCCTCCCTTTGGAGAAATACTGCTAGTAGTGCCAGAGTCACTAGACAGTATATTAGCTGACTGAAAAATCATCAGTAACAAATATTTTGACCAATATGAACACATGTGGAAGAATCTGTTTGCAGATTACTTCTTAAAACATAAAAGAGGAAAACACAAAGTGCTTTTTAACAAGGCTTGAAAAATCAATGTCAGTTTAAGAAAAGCAGATAATTATTTGCTTCCCAATAGCTCTGTCTCCAACATTAACTACCCAGCTAAGAACAATGCACGCTTTAGAAGGCCCAGGTACTCAAAGATAAATCTTAGGCATTCATATTTTAGAACTATTCTGAACAGATAAAGTAACTATATACTGTGAGAAATCCTCCATCCCCTCATGAACTCCAGCTCCTCTGATACTCTTATTGCCTGCATGAAAAGTTTCTCCTTTTTTCAGGATTGAAGCACTTAGGGTTCCCCAAGGAAGCTTTTAAACCATTTGGGATGATAAACCTTTACCCTCCCCACACAAGATTTCCCTCCTGGCCTTGGCTCGACATAATCAATATTGTGATTTGTATTCCGACTGCCCATTGTTTACCAAAGATGAGCAGAATCTCTGTTCTACAGCTAATCCCAGGAGTAACTGCAAGCACTGAACAGAAACAGTCTGAGTTTCACATCATCACAGCACAAGTCTGGGAAAGAGACGGAACACTCAAGGCCTTGGCCAAACAACAAAAGGTTCTGCTCTCCCACCGATCTCACCCACAAGCTCCACTGGTAACAAATAGATACAAGATGAAAAAAGAAACAAAAGCACAAGAGCACATCATTCCTAGCTCTCTGTTTCTCATGAAATAGACTTCCAGTTATCTCCTCAGCCTTTTATCTAGAGTAAAGAGTAAGCAAGTCACAAACAGGTAACCAAAGTGACTGAAAAACAATTATAATATTTGTCTCAGCCTCACCAAACTCATTTTCATTCCATAAAATTGCTTCCATATTTGTTATCAACATGGAAATCAATTAATCAAATGGTGGGAGAAGCCAAGAGCATGTTTATGTTTTGTGGGGATATTTTAGGGGTTTTTAAAGAAAAAAAAATGCAGAGTTCCCCTGAAAGTGAAATCACATATGTCCCCAGTGGACCAGCAACAGACTGAGCATTACCCTGTCAGATTCCAAAATAGATTACAGATGTACTGGAGTGCAGTTTTCTCTCTCAGAAAACTCTAGGGACTACATAATTATTTGGGGCTTTTTTTAAACAGTAGTAGAATGCCATAGAATCAGCATTCCTTACTGCTGGTTTGGGGCCCGAGCAGAAATTACATTTAGCGATGATCACAGTGGGCCAAGAAATTAAAATGCATATAATGGGAGTATTTGATTTAGAAGCAAAAATATATATGAATTAACATCTACATTTGTCATAGGCAACTGAGCTCTATTCCTGCTTCCATGGCCATGTATGACTGAAATGCACCTGCTCAAAAGCCTGTGAAAATTTGCCTTCTTACTTTTATATCCATGGGATTATGTTCTGTAACAGCAGTTAAGTATGAATTGTCGTGCAAACTGCAGTTAATGAAGAACTGAAAGTTAAGAATTTGTTGTTTCTGATTGCCAGCTTTAAAAAAAACCTGATAAGCAAAAAAAAAAAAAAATAGAGCAAAGTACTTGCCAAGTATTTTTTTTGGACAGTAAAATGTATTGTGCAGCCTGCTGATTCAGTCAAAATAATAGCATAGCAAAAATCTTGGATGCTAAACAGGACTATTACTTTCTTATTTCTCAAAAACTGGGGTCAGGGCACATTAAAGGAATTTTTTTCAGGCACCAGGTCAAAAAATTGCTTACGAAAGGAAAGCATTGAGAGCAAACAAGGTCACATTTCAAACACTGAAAAACTTGTGGCATTTGATCTTCAGACCCTCCCTTTATCTGCTTGAACTTTTGCTATAAAGTTTCTGCTTCTGGTAGAACACTCACTAGTACCTTGAAAAAAATGAAAATAAAATTAATCCTTTCCGAGATTTAAAAAAAAAAAGGGAACTGGGCTCTATTTTCCTATTTTGTAGTCTGCCTCTAATGAAACATCTCATTTCTTTAATTAAAGAAATAAAATCTGAGCAAGGGGATTTCTGTGGACAAAGTGCAGGTTCTGCTGAAGCTACCAAAGAGAAATGCAGATAAAGGAAAACTATGGAGGTGTCCAAGTAGTGTTTCCAATAATAAGGTCATAACAGATCAGAACAGAAGTGATTGCTACTGTCAGTAAACAGAAAGCCACAAAACACTGAATGATATTTAAAAAATGAAAACAATTATTCACATAACATGCAGCATGTGCTTATTTCTCAGAGAACCTTAATACTCGACACACTGTAAAAGCTAATATTTTATATACTATATGTAAGAACCAATGCAGGGAACTCCAACAGCCTGAGGGAGCCTGCCAGTCTCTCCAGTGGAGATTTTAGTGATTATTTTACACTATATTGAAAGACACAAAAGAGGAAAGTAACAAGACCGGACAAAACCTCAGCACTGTACTGCAAACACTGATGTTTAATTTATGTGTGAACTGGGGGCTTGAAGTTTCTATACAGGAAATCTACATTGACAGAAGAGACAAATGCAGAGCATCACTGAAAGCTGTGGGGATGGGACATCTTAACATTTGTGCTGACCTTCTTACCCTTGCCACCTTTCCATTTTGTAACTTTCTAACTATATTTTTTTTAAATGCAGCCACTAGAAAAATCACATGAAAGTTATTCACGTCACCATTTAAAGCACAGCTTTTAGTAAGCCAGAAATACAAGTTCCAATTTCAACCTCTTCCTGGTCTATTTTAATCAGCAAAACACATAAAACAGCACTCTTCAGCTTTCAATTCTTTTTCACTACTAGGAATAGTACTGTGAGTTGATTAACCATAATACATAATCATTTTGCACTGAAACAATTTGAAAAGGAGTTTTAGAACTGTGTTCTGATACAGCTAAAGAAAAATTTTTTAAAAGTCTATATAGGGATTTCAGTGGCTCCACTCAAAACAGAGTTCAGTTAGATCCAACAGAGACAAATGATGCATCACAAAGCAAGATGACCATCTGGAAAGACATTTCATCCTGGTTTACTGAAGAAATGCAGATATGCAGGAAAGAGAAATCATTAGGGCTCAAAAAGATCCCTGCAGTTCGCAAATACACGCTTTCACAAGCTGGGAGAATTTGGGTTTCGCAGTGAGCCTTGTTAAATCTGGGTTTATTCTTGTCAGATTTCGTAGGGGTCTCTTCACGGCCTAAAGCACCCCAGGATATCGGTATAAAAAACCGGCAGCTACGGAGCGTTCCCACAAGGTGGCGCTAAATCCCCAGCCGCCAGGAAGCGCTCGGGGAGACAACTGCGGCCACGTACGTAACAAAGAAATAGACTGCGGCCACGTACATAACAAAGAAATAGACTGCGGCCACGTACATAACATAAAGGAATAGACTGCGGCCACGTACATAACAAATAAGACTACCTATGGATTAGAAATGGCAGGTTAGAAAAATAAAATTAACAGCCTAAGTCAGGTATTTTAGAAGAGATCGTAATTTCCCCCTCATAATTCAAGAGCTGTAGTGGGGACACACACAGACAATACCACATGTGTGTGTGCGTATATATACATATGTATATATACGCACACATACAAATGTTCAATGTATACATTGACTTACAGTCAGCACTTAACCAGAAATCAAGTTAACCTTGCCTCTTTGTTCCAATGATACAAGTATTTCTGACGCAGAACTGATTTCCGTGCCCTGGTGACATCCTGCAGGTCCAAGCCGCACCAGCGGGCTACAATGCTGTGCGCCTGCATCTTCCAATAGGGGACAGCCTGCAGGCATAAGCAGCCCCTACAGATACAGTCCAGCTACAAACAGCAGAGTTAAACCTGTGTGTCTTCCTAAACACCACCCAACAGTTGATACTGCAAAAAATACTTAAAATATAGGACTTGTAATTAAGCAGTTAAGGATTTCAGATTTCAAGTTTTAAGTACTACTACCTTACATGCTTTACACATGATTATAAAACCTCTATTTCTGTAGAGAAACATATCAAAATAATTTTGAAACTATTCCACAAACAGCGAGAAATTTCTCAGCTAAGATACAAATCCACAATTAAACCACTTCAGGGGAACAACCACATGCAGTAAATATTCCATTTTAAACTACTTGATTTTTTTAATCCCTTGGCCTTTCCTTGCACATTGGTAGATTCTTTCCCCCCCTTCAAGTGCGTTGCATAATCTTAATTACTGAAATAGTAGTGTACCCATATGCTGGGCTAATGTTTAGCGGTGTTCAAACTCCTGAAGTGTCCAGAAGCCTTCAGGGGGCCCTTTGTTGCCAACTTCAATTAAATAAATAGGTACTGGGGTCATTTCAGGCCAAACGCATTCCACAGTGCTGAACTTAAAATTGTTAGCACTATCTACTTTTCCTCCAACAGTCTATAGGTTTTTTCCTCATTTTTCACACTGCTTTAAGTAAGCATGCTGTAAGAATATTCAATTTTAACAGATATTAAGAAAGTTATTAAATCTCTGCAACTACTTTCAACCAAACGCAAAAGAAAACAATTATTAAGGTAAGAACAAATAAAGCAATTTGACAATCTGTTCCGTGCCCCAAGCATTACTCACACAAAAAACAATGCTAAGTTCCACAAGCACACCACTACTATTGATTTTCTCTCAACCACCCCACATTCGGGATAAGACACCACAAGATCTGGGGATGGGTAAGGGATTTTAGAGCTGCCTTGAAGTACAAAATGTTTATTTAATTGTAACCACCAGGGGTTTTTTTCTGCACATCACATGCTTACACATCTGTTGGGTATATAATGTAAACTCATTGCAATTTAAGTACAGATTTGTGATCAGAATGAATATCCCCTTCAACACATCCTCCCTTAATCCCCAGTTTTTGCACTGTATGACCAGACAGGATTTGTTCTATTCTGTATAAAAGCAAGTGACAGTAGGGAATCAATGCTCCTGTTGTCATCCAAAACACTCCATGCATCCTGCTCAGCTAATGTCAGTTTCTGTCAATAACTGAATAAAACATATGGGCTCTTTTCTTAGTAAAAAGTTTATATAGTGTTAATATCTTTCTACTTTTCAATTCATGCTCAGGTGCATCTTATATTGGACTTAAACTCCATGATCTTTTATTACATTTACTTTGTAGTGTTGCAAAGATTCACAAGTTTTGCTGTTTCTGCTATACAGGTGCTCAAAGACTGCACTGACAGTCATTATTTAGTGAGACAGCTATTCCCAGAAGTGTTTCTCAAGGAAAACATTTCTGCGTTTTCTCAGTTCTGTTTCACAACTCTGATTATAATTTGTATCTGGACTTTCATGAAAGACTTAAAATTAACTAGCAAGCTCATAATTCACACATTGCTGCAGCTAATCTCTCCGAAGCCAGGCTACCTAGGTTCAGTACACTGCACTTCGTTCACGTTCTTATATCACCTAATTATTGTAAGATAAATGATTCTATTGGTGGACATCATTCAGATTCCATCCGAGAATTTTAGGAGAGTTCTAGCAGAAAGCACACTTTTTACAGCAAAAGTTACTTAAATTATAATCTGGCAAACTGAAGACAATATTAAAAAATTAGATAATCAAAGGTAAATTAATGTCAATGTAAAGGCTATGGGATAAACATTTGTACATAAGGGCTAGGGGAAACAAAGCATCATTGCATTCCTGCTCTGGCCACTATTTGTTGATCCTTAAGAGCAAAGCTGTTGGAAAACAGAAGTGCTCCTCCTCCAGACCCGAGAGCCTGTATGGCAATGAGAGCACTACCCCTGATGAGTGTAACAAGCAATACGATCTTTATAATTGTTACTTTGTTTCCCCACATTTCAAACTACTCTTCATAATGCCTTTTCTCAGCCCAGCTATTGCTGTCATCAGCCCTTAATATTCTTGTATCAAATCCAGAAGAGCTGATTCCAATCGCTCCATCTCAGATTCTCCCTTTAACAAACCAGAAAATCATCACTGCACAAGGTGATATTTTCACACAGCATTCCTAGTAACCAAATAGCATATTCCACTTTTTTGAACAGTTTTATACACACTAATTGCACAGAAAAATTAATATTGATGATATTTCAAACAACTGCACTGCTTCCAGAGGTAATAAAATATTGAATTACTGTTCTCTTAATCAGGGCCATTTAAACACAAAGAATTGGAAGAGATCCTGCTCTGAAATACTCTAATGCTATACAGATGAGATCATTTATAGCAGCAAAGGATTAATCTCAGGAGAATTGCTCTCTACTATTTCACATGCTACCATAATTTCCAGTTTGCCTTCTCACTCAATCTATAAAGAAACAAATGAACTTACATCACCTCTGATGTAAACAGTAATGCAAGATGCTCCTTGAGGTGTAAAATCTGCCCCAGAATTCTCTGGATCAGACCTTTATGCTACTCAGCAGACCAGAAAGCCTCAGGCAAAGGAAGTTCTTACAGAGGATACAACCCACCATAAATGAGAACTTCTATCAGCTATTATAAATTAATTTAGAAGCCCGCACCTTAAGCCATTAAATGTAATACTATATTTATGAAGAAAACGGCACTTGTTCTTTCAACTGAAGAGGGGAAAGCAGGTTTTATTCTGTAAGTATTATCTAACATCTTTACAGTCAAATCTATTAGCCCAAGAAGCCAAGCTTGTACATAACCCTACATTCAAAATACGCGAAACAGAAGAGCCCATTAACTGAACATTAGCATCACTCCAACCGAGAGACATTTTATTAGAGATGCACAGAGAAGTTAGCATTAAACACAACACTCTTCTTTAGAGCTTCAGAGCAGATATTCTTACTTGCAGCCTGTAGATCAACGTGCTGGTGAAATAAGTGGATTGATGATCACAGAATAATTTACTTATTTCAAGTTTACTCTACAGGGGGAAGATAAAGTTGCTAACAACAACAGGAAGCCATCCCAGGCACATTTATTAAAAGTTATTTCTACACAAGAAAAAAATAATTAAGGACTTTTCTCCAAGGAATGGTGCCATGCTCAGTGGTATGGAACTGTCACTAACAAGGTAGAGGTACAAAAAAAAAATGTAACAGCCAGACTGTGTTCAAAGACATGGAGGAGAAGAGGACTAGAAAAAGTGTGATCATGGAGTTCAGGAAAGAGATTAGAAATCCTAGAAATGAGAATAAAATGGAACTTCAAAGGTATTACACTATGTTTTATCCCTAACAAGAATACTTGCCAGAATGGTGGCAGTAAAAACTGCATTACAGGTTTATTTTCCTATGATCATTTTTTGTCTGTCATACAGAGATGTTACATGATGAGAGAAGCTGAGAGAAGCAAACAGGTGGTCAGTGAAACACCCTCTTTTTGTAAAGTCTTAAACCATTATCTCAGACAACAGGATATGAATTCTACAACTTTTTCCCTTCTCTTCCTGCTTCAATTGCTCTGTATTATCATTTACCTTATTCTATTACCAAAAAAAAAAAAAAACAAAGAAACCCCTCACAAGATGAGAAGAAAGACTACAGTATTAAAACTGCAATTGTACTCACCATCATGACCTCATTGATGTTTGCAGCAGTGAACCAGAGCGCCTTAACTCAAAGGCCTATTTCAACTTTACTCCTAATTCAAAATTCAGTTGAATAATGAACCATTTGCTATCACTTCTAACAAAAAACCCAGCACATTCAGTCTATTCAAGGCATGTTAAAGGTACTCACTGGGGTTTTTTTACCTTTCCCAACTGTCTTTTTCTGAAATAATCCCGATCAGCTCCATGATTCATCTGTTACTTTGACCTTCTCTTTAATATTCTCAGTTGTATTGGAAACACAAGTTCAGTCCTAGATACTGAATTTTATCTATTAAGACAAAGAAGTCTGGGCCACTTGTACTCTGAAACTTGGAGCAAAAAAGCCTTTATAGAAAAGTGTACATTAAAATAGCATTCTGTCATTTCTACTGCCAAAAACCTTAGTGAAACATACTATACTTTCTAGAGAGGATTAGAGGATTTTTTTTTTTCGTTTGATACACGGAGCTTGCAGAAACCCTGAGTGTTATCCATATTCAATAAGAATCAAGTATCTGGCTATGATAATGTGCATAATCATTCCATCCTCCTCCATTCATCATAACAAATATTTATTGACAAATTAAAATCTGAAAAATCTCAAGCACTTTTTTTTATGATTGCTTTAAAAGATAAAAGCTGTTCATTCCAAACCCCATATATTTTCCCTGTATGCACATTTATATATAAAAAGCTTGTTAGTTGCAGTAAAATGCAAACATGTATCAGGGTTAGCGCTATTCCTCTTCATCTCTCAGTTCCCTCAAACCACAGAAGCTGCCAACACGTTACAGTGTAATCTGTGCTGATTACTGGTACTTGCATGGGGAGAACTTGCTGTTCCTCAGGTATTTCTCAGACAAAAATGGAGAGGGATATCCACATAATCCACTGGTCAAAAAACTCCTCTGGAAAGGGTAACAGGAGATGCTGTAGTCATTGCAGGACTCTCTTCAGTTTCAAAGAGAAGGAAAAATAACCCTCAAGGAAAAGCATTTGGAGGGGCCCATCTCACAGTGCTTTGCTGCCTACGATTTTAAATACCTTTACTTCTTTAGATATGTCTCCATTTCTTTTTTAGTTGTATCTCCGTTTCACCCTTCCACTGCTCTCCCAGGAGAGGGGGTGTGTGGGGCTCAGGTGCCAGCTGGGCTTAAACCACAAGATAGATAATTGTCAAAGAATTAAATAATCAACACATTTCTAAGTAACTGTTCTGTGATTACTCTGTATTGTGTTTAGTAAAAGTAGTATTAGAAAGGAGGCAAAAAGAAATTAAATTTGTATTGTCCTAAACTCCCATTAGTCAGTAGTAATTTTCTTGCTTTAAGCAATGTTTCCTTTTCTTCCAGTGCCACAGGAGGCTTAATAAGCTGGACCATAAAAAAACAAATTCCAGGAATGAGGAAATGCAAAATATCCTGACCTCCTTGGAGAGTAACACTGTTTACCTGCCAAGAGAAAAGCTTTCAGCCAGCTGGATCATTTATTTTTAACTATCACTGAATAGAAGAGAAAATGGCTTCAGGTACTTCAGAAAAGAAAGGAAAGTAAACATTTAATTGCCTTTGTAATCGACTTTACATTATTATTTTGTTCTGTAGAATCTTTTATCACCTTTCTCCCTAGAACAGAACTGCTAGAGTCTTTGTAAGTTCAGGGCAAAGAGTTCAATAATTTCTTACTTGAGTAGCCTGACAAGACACCAGGGACCTGGTATAAGACATGTTTTTAGCTAAATTTGCTAAGTCTAACCAAGAATTTCAGAATAAATCCTAATAATCAAGCATCTCTGACTTCTTGTGCAACTTCATTTGTATGTTCTTCTATATTAAATCCTCTTTTCAAAGTTGCTTCAGAATGAAACTGTGCTGAAAGTTATCCCAGTGGCAAGAGATTGATAACTACATACCCACCTACAAAAGAAAATATGCTCACAGTTTTTATTGTATTAAATTCAATTGTATGAGACAAAATATGAGGAGGCTGTTATTACTGATGCACAGATACATTCTTCTGTCCTGAAGCCTGATTCAATGCAAGCATCTGATAAAACCATTTAATAAATAAATCAGTGTACTGTAGCCAGTTATAAATGCAGCATACTTCCACCAGCCAGAACTCAAATTTTATTTCAGCAGAAGTAATGCAAGTATTTGCAAGAGCTTCAGATAATAAGACTTTTCAGCACATTGATGGTTTTCCTGGCTCTTACTCTGGGAAGCAGTAAAATCAAAATTTCATGACATACGAAAGAAATATCAAAACGTGCTTACTTAAAAGTTACAGGAAAAAGAAGAAGTACTTTTAGACTTTTGATTTAAACTTTACAACCCTTTTGACAGTCTTCATCCCTCTGAACTCAATCTTATTTTCTTAATTCAAATTTATATGGTAAAATGGAACCATTTCTGGTGCCCTGGATTTTGAGTGCTTTCAAAAGTGGATGGCACCCACTTAAAGGAAGCTTTGTCTGTAAAGGTCAGAATAGTCCTGATCTGGTACACCTCAACACTTCTGTTTTCCCTAACAAAATGTTGCCTTTACTAAACACAAATGCATTGTCTCCTAAAATATCCTGTAATGAATCTACGTGGCAGTTTTGAGATTATGCCTGTATTTGATAGCAGCAGCTCCTGCTGAGAGATCAAAATGTTTCAGTGTTTGAACAGCTTTTGTGAAGTGAATTACCACAACCTGCCTGTGAACAAGACTCTCTGCTCCAGGTTTGCCAACAATTAATTCAGGTTCACTGTGAGCACGGTTCCAGATGGAGGTGTCCTCCTGGCACTTTTCCCCTGATTTGGAGACAGATTCCCTGGTTGAGAGAACCAGAATGAAAGAATGTCTGGAACACACACTGATGTATTTGCCCAGATGATGTCACTGTGCATTGATGATGCCGTTATTTATGACTATGATCACTCTTATTGAGGAAGGGGTTTGGAAAACAAACCAAGTCCACACAGTAATTCATCTTTTAAACTTAGAGGGAAAAGGTAGAGTTTAAATGCAATTCAAACAAGCTGAATGCAGTGCTTTTCTAGAAAGGATTGTAATTGTATGACTTAGTGAATGTCTTAAATCTAATAAAAAAGAAATTTTAAAAAAATTGGGAAAAAAAAGGAAAAAAAATCCCCGAAGTCTTCCTAGATGATGGGTCTCAGCTGCTTACCTAGCAAGTAACAGTTTAAGTAACTGGAACAATCGAAACACCAGTAACCTTTGATGAACTGGGAAAGCATAGACCCAACTCACTGTTAGGGAGTAATAGGAACTAGCAGACAAGAGAAGCCATCACAAAGTTTTATCCCTGGCTACAAAAGTACTAAGTTTCCCAATACAGATCAAAAAGCACAAGAGCCCAAAAAATAAATCAAAGATCAAAGCAGAAGTCTAAGCTGTTCTCAAAAATTGGTCCAGATGTAATATAAGAAATTAAATCATTATTATAAAGCTAGGGGGTTCTTATTTTCTATTTTATTGTGTCAATCAGCACAGCAGCTACACAATTGAAAGTGTCCACATATAAAAAAAGCACATATAATGAAAATCTTTTAAGCATATCAAAATTCAGACCTTCTTAGATAACAAATGAAGGACATCTTGTAACTCCTAAGGGGTTTCTATAATGGCCTCATTTTCACCCATTAAAACATACATATTAAAAAATGGCATTTCAGTCTATTCAACACAAAACTTTCAACTCCACTTTTTAGTAAATTCTCTTAACAAGAGAAATGAGCTCCCTTTTACCTGCTTTCTATAAAATTATCTCTGACCTAAAGGTACTACAAAACACCTACAATAACAGTATAATGCAAACTTCACAAGTTCAGGAATCTAAAGCTGCATCGTTGCTTTTAGCACAGAATCAAGTTATACAGAAAAATTGTACTGAAAACAACACGAAGAGCACAGATCATTGATGGGTATGAAGTTTTGCCCATCTGAATAAGGTTTTGTGCCCTTATTCAAACGCCAAGATTTCACAGAATTTAACATAGTTATATAGGAAATTCCTAGAGCTATAGTGGTACCAATCCTACTAGCCCTTACTAACAGGTTCTTTGCACATGTTTCAAAGATGATTTTATTTCATTTCAGAGTGAAGTTCTCTTCATCAAGCTAGACACTGAAGGAACTTCAAGATCTCTTTGCAGATTGGGATATTCACCTGAAGCTACAATATGAACATTAAGTGAGGCTCTTCTAATATTATTTCAGTAAAAAATTACAGAAGTGCAATATCTTGCATATATGAAACTGGGAGGCACATATTGGACAAGTTATTTTACTCACGCATAAAAGTAATGTGGGTGTTTCACAAATTACTGTGACACAGACCATAAAATTAAGACAGAACAAGAAAATTAGATTATTATGCCGATGATGTTATTTAACATGTTTCTAATCTGCTATTTCAATACATTTGCAATTTCTAAAACACTAAGGGCTAAACTCTATAGAATAACTCAAGACTAAATTCTCTTTTCTGTGAAACTTTCTAGGATCTGCGGCGCTGCAGAGAGAAAACTGTGGAAAACTGTGGACCTTTCCTTTCTTTTACAGGTGGAAAATGTCCTGAAAACTTCACAGAAGATTCTTATTTTCAGACACACTCAGAGACCTCGGAATTTTCCACAGAAATCCATAGTGCCTTCATTTCTCACTAATGGATCAGTTTACATTAAGTACTAAGCTACTGTTTTTTCTATTTTTTTTAAATTCCAGGCAGGAGGTTACAAAATACTTTACCAATAAATATACTCTGTAATTCAGGTAATTCCCACATGCAAACCTTAAAGGTAACATTCACACCCATTTTCTACCCTCTACTATGGTAAAATAATTGGAGGTTCCCAGAAACAGCAGGGAAATCTTAGCACATCTATCCATTTTCCAGTGCATAACAGCCATATAGGCATTCTAAACTCTATTATTTCCCCAAGAACACCTAGGGAAGGTATTAGTGTGTGATATGTGTACATTTCATAAATTCTGCACCTAGAAGTCTGTTCCCTCTTGCAAAAATAAGATGTATATCAGCTTTTGAGGGCATTTGAGCCCCAATTTAGGCCTTCCTAACTGCCAAAAAGCACACAGAAAAAAGTGCAAAAAAATTCCATCATCAGTGACTATAATACAATAAACACTTTGCTCAGACCTAAAGGTAGCTCCTCTGAACGACTCAAATCTAAATTTGGGGCTTTCCCCACCCCTTGCAAAGAGAAATCAAATTTACTTCTTTTTATGATACACTTATTCTTGCATGCCTCATGGTTTTATTATGGAAAACAAGTGCACAGTAACATATGGTACATCTGTTTCATATTTTGTCTTTCTGCTGTTTTGCTGTTTCTCTCAACATTATGAGCCAACTTCTGGTGGCTCATAATTATTTTTAAGCTATACATGAAACAGCCCACCTCTACTGTCACTCCAGGGACAGGATATTCCTCCCTCCTTCCCTCCTCATACAAATGTACAGTGGAATATAAAGATAGCAAAACCAAAACTAAGACAAGAGAAACCAGGAGTCATTATCCAACACTTTACATTCCTTCACTTCCAGAAGCTTGGTTTTGCAAACACTCCTACACTGTAATTCACAGAGGAAGTGATGGAAATGGAAAGGAGATGGTACCAGCAGAAACAATAGTTAAAACTCATTTAAGCAAACCCTAATACTTGCTCAAATCTGTACAAAGACATATTTTCCAACTGAATAGGCAACCTCAGGCACAACAGCCACGTGGAAACATCTGTGAGGCAAAACACAGGACAAGAGCTGGGAGAAAGCACTGAGAAGAGAATGGTGAGGAACTGAAACCAGGAACATGGCATGAGCCAGCAAAAGGCACGAGGGGGGAAAACAGATGATGAAAAGAGGTATTATCTGTAGGGTGAACTTACAGATTGAAGCTCTCAGAAATAACAAACCTGGCAGCAAAGAATGTATAATATGTAGAAACACTGGACCCAGAAAGGCTCAATAAAAGCACAAGAGGGGAGGTGAGATGGGAGCAGTGAATAGGAAATAGTCAAGATAAGTTTGAGTACAAACATTATGGAGAGAATTTTTTACACCTGCATACATATAGAATAGCCTGTAAATCTCTCAAAAGAGAAGATATGGGAAAAATATAGTGAAAAACCAAAAAGTAACAATCTTTTGTGAATCCAACACTGGAAGTTCATGGCATTGCATCAAAAATGCAGCAATAGATAAAAGAAACTTAATTTGTCAAAAATTTGCCTCCAGTCTGTCCAAGAAAATCTAAATACTTCTTAGCAGCTGACTTTTCCTATGGGTTTTATGTCACGCTTCACAATGGGACACTGATTGGCAAACGTGAATGCCACTTTGTTAAATAAATAAACATTCAATAAAAATAATACAGCTGCTGAAATGCCAATTTTAATTGCAGGACTTCAAGCCTCCCCATTTCTTTGTGAGGCAGATGGTAGTTTTGCTGGAAAGCAAAGGACTGGAGGTAGTTAGATTTGGCACACTGAAAATTGGCACCAGAAGTTGAAAACGTTCCATTTGAATTTTGTCACAGGGAAAGATGAATCTATGAATTAGGTCATAAACGTGAAGTAGAAGCTAAAGGAGCTTTTAACTCTCCAGCCACTTCACCATTAAAGAGTCTGAATAGTTTCCTCTTATTACACATTTTACAGTGTGCTGTAAATACCATAAATTAGTAAACGATTCCAGCTCTAACTAGAGGGCTTCTTACTGTTTCTTCCCTCTTCTTTGTGCATAACCACCAAAATAACTGCACTTCAGTAAAACCTTGGCATGTGTATATTTAAAAAAAAAATAAATTATTCTCATCAAGAAAGGTGTTTTAGGCACAGGTTGAGCAAATACAGCACTATTTACAGGAGGAAAAGGGTTTTTAGACATTCATTGATCCAAATGAAAACACTGACATGAGATCATTTATCCTATTTTATATTTCAATAGAACATATGGCTTTCAGTAGATTCTTTTATGAATTGGACTGTTGACAAGAATAAGCTTTCCAGATATGCCATTGGCACTACACTAAACTGAAATATTATTATATTTCCACATACCAACATAACAATATCAATATGCTTCCTAGCTGTATGAAAATTCCTTTATACATAAAGAATCAATATGTGTTTATACATATCTAGTCAGAAAATACAGAGTCCTATGAAATTTTTTCTACAGGACAATTCAGGATCCCAGTAAAAAGGATACAGTAGAATCTTTGAAGAAAGCTCTAGAAACAAAAACTCAAAATTTGGATTTTTACAGATAATGTTTCAGAAAGTTTCATTTTTTACTCATAAAAGGAGAGCTAGGTCATCTTTTCTCAGTATTTTAATAGCAAGTAAACACGGCATTGCTAGCATACAAAATGCAATGAATTACCAACTTTCTTCCTCCTGGTTATTTCACAGTCATGAAAATACATCAGGGTAAGGCTATCACTTTTTCAAAACTTATGTTTTACTTTAGAATGGGATTTTTCAAGACCTTAAAAGAATTTCACAGCATGAATTCAATAGCTAAATTTAGTGAGATCTGCTCCCAATTTCCCCAGGCATTTTTTCACAACCTCCCTTTAAAGCATGAAGTACAAGCTTGCACAAACTAATTTTAAAAAGAACATTCTTCTCTATATCAAGAAAAGATATATGAAAATAAGTTGCTTATCTCAAAAGTGGCATTGTTTGGGTAACATTCACTCCAATTCAAGGAAGGAAAAAACAGGGCCTTCATATATCCCTGCTTCCTTCATGTATCAAGACTATTTTCCCCATTCCAAATGTACTCAGAAGTCACCCTCCGATCTGCTATTAGATTTGGGTTTTTTCCTTTATTGAAGTACAAGCAGCAGCAGTTACCAAAGAGATATAGAAACTACCAAAAATCACGTTCACAATTTTTCAACTCATTTTTATTACCATGTATTTATAGTTCGACCAATATTTTTATTCCACAGCCCTCATCCCTCACCATCCATTCATTCAGTGCTGACAGACATGTTACTCCTTAACCATGTATGTATTTATGCCACCAACTTTAGTGCACAGTAAGAAGGATATAAACAGTCTCACGGCAGAGTAAATTCAATTATAGGCATGCAGCTAAAATATAGCACAGCATACCTAATGAAACTCTCTCATTTCTCACTTAAATTTTTCAAAGTAAACACTTTTACAATCATGTTACGAACATAATTTTAAAATTAAGATAAAACTATTAAGGGATCATTTTGAGGTTATTTAAGGTGGGTCATAGCCTGCCAATTTTTTTGGTAAACTACTGCCTTCTTTTTGCCATGCCTCCACAATACCCTGAGTATCTCCAAACGAAGCAGGCAAAATCCAGTCCTTCCAGTGAAGCCACCTTGGCAAATGGCACAAGCCCTGAGCTGACACTCAGGGGCTGGTCCAGCGCCAGCCTGGACACACTGCAGGGATGGCAGCAGCTGCCAGCTCTGGGCCCTCACCCATCGCCAGAGCCTCGGCCCCTGCGGTGTCTCAGCAACCAGAGGCACCAGCCAAGCACCCACGGGCTCCACAGCACAGCAAAGCTGGCAGCTGGGAGGTGACAAGTGTTCAGGTGATAAAATTCCATAGTGGTAGACAGGACCTCACCCAAGAGAAACTAGTTGAGACCGAGGGATTTGACCCATCAAATACACACTTCTTTCTCCACCTAATGAAATGTTCAAATGAATGTTCTAGTATTACTCTAATACATTGGAAGAAGTCAGTTTTGTGCATGTTAAAAAGTAAATCAAACTGAATTAATATTTTGTAAAAATAAAGTTAAATTAGTATGCGAGATATAAAGCTAAATTTGCAGAAACATTCCCTATTTCTTGTTATAGAAGGAATTACTCGAGGGATTAATTTATGTTCTTATTCACAACCATTTTTCTAATACAGTCATTAAATTCTGTTTTATGAATCACCGTTCTCATCAGGGCTAAAGCAATTAAGTTCAAGACAGAACAGTAGGTGTGATGGTCCTAATTAATATTCCCCTGAGGTGAGCCTAGAGTTTGCCTGTGTCTCCAGTACACCTGAGGTTGGCATTAATCAAGATAATTCTTTCTTGGCATCTCACTGAAGGAACAAAACTGGGCATTTAGAATTAAATTTCTTTCCATCAGCACATGCCCTCCATGGGCTCTCCCTGCTCTAGTCCTGAGATGTGGTGCTACCTTCACTTGTAATCAAAATTTTACCCAACAAACTGCAGTGCTTCCCACCTAATCCACCTTAAGAAATCAATACAACGTGATTTTAGCAATTTCAGCTGGCTACTGATTTGGTAAAATCTGGTAACACAGGGGAAAAACAGGTGCTGTAGTAAGTGCCAAGGAAAACATTTCTGGGTTCATACCAAACCCTGAAATAGCAATTCTGGCTGTTTCTGCATGTCAGCTATATTTCATCTCCCTTCTAATGCCTTATTATCCCATTGCTCCACTGACAAAACATTAAAAAAAAA
>WEKY01053899.1:24370-37911 GCA_013390045.1 Picathartes gymnocephalus
AAAAAAAAAGGACTTGTTTTGAATACTTGACTATTTCAGCTTCTGCCATGAAGCAGGTCAAGAAACTCTTTTTTTATTCTCCCCAAAAGTTTTTGGTGGGTTTTCATAAAAAACATTTTGGTTGTGCTTCAAAAAGAGTTTTGTGATTTCAAGTTATGCTACTGATGTATGTACTGTACGTAAATATAGACAATTTCTGTTTATTTTGTGTGAAGCTCTATTCCTGTATGCACAGTTAGGAAGGTGCACAAACAAAAAGTTTCTAATCCTTTTTTGTTATATTAACAGCCAGAAAATACTGAACTGTTATAATTTTTAAGATTTTGTTCCAGTTCAATAATTCAAAGTTCCCAGAAAAAATATGCAACTTTTAAAAATACTACTTAGCATTCTTGCACAAAATTTGAAAATTTTGGAAGTTTCAATAAAAGATCTTCCATCTCATAACAGTTTGTGGAATAAAAAGATATGCCACACAAGGTGAGGAGGGCCAAACAAAAACAAAAACCCCAAGTCCCTGAGACTGCTAGTTTCCCAGGACAGGAGCAGCAGTAGTCTTGAAAGTACTTTTATGTGTCAAGATATTTTTAGTCTCACAAAGAAGGATGCTGGAATTGCCAAAGGCTGCTGTCTAATGGAAGCAAAGAACACTACAGATATCTAAGAGTCAAAACAGTCGATGTAAAAGTGGATTTCAATAAATGGATTTCTGTAAAGTGCTTCCATACCTCTACAGTACTCTGAGAAGTGTCAGAAGAAATCTCTTATTACATTGCTCCACTTCATTGCAAAAAATGTCACTCATTCTTTAACACATTCATGTTTCAGTTTACAAAACAGGCTCACCATGAAAAGTCAAAGATGCTGCAAGGGCTGTGAAAAGGCATCCAATGTGCCAGACACAACGTGCCAGGTGCCAACACCTATTCCAAACATTTGTGCATTTATTTACTAATAATAGTTCTATTATCAAGGGGAAAGCTACTTATGCTCAGGCATACCTGAAAAGTTAGTCAAGGTATACCAAGAGCATAACAGAATAGATTTAGTCTCAACTTAGAATATTACTCTGCAGATTCCAGATCATCAGTTACAAGTGGAAAAAAAAAAAAGTAAATTAAATTCACAGATTCAAAGTAATCAGATCAACCAAAAAGAAAGCATTTCCCATATCCCTTTAGGCATAATCATTGTTCTGATGTCCTACTGATATGAAACTTCCCAGTTTATATTTTAGTAATCAATGACTATAAAGAGATAAATTTCAATACAGGATAATATTAGCAAAAGATTAATGAGAATATTTATTTAGTAAAATTTGTAGTGGTCTAAAAGGTCAGATTTGGGTTCAGTGTTGGTAAGATTTAATCATGAAATACCCTCAATGCACAGCAAGAAACCATGCAACTAAAATAGTGAGAACCAGTCTGAGCTGATGGAAAGCTGATGTGATATTTCACACCAGAAAAATCAAAGCCTCCAGTCACTAAAGTATAAAAATACTTTTTTGTGATTGATGAAGGCAAATTAAGTTATTTAATGGCAGAGATCCATATTCAAAAGCAATACAGGAATGAAATTCATATGCTTAGATGCTGTGAAACCTTTGCCAAAATGGTTTCTGAACATCAAGTTTTACACTAGATCCAAGAGCCTACATCCAAAAAAGAACATATTTATCCAGTAAGTATTTCCAGATGCCCAGACATGGCAGAGCATGAACTCCTTTAACTGCTGTACAGGGGTTTTTGTTTCTGAAATTAAACCTCCACAATTTACTTCTCAAATACAGACATTTCTAAAGCATTTGTTCCTTAACTACTCAGTACACACAGCTAAATTATTCAAAAGATTCTGTACAAAGAACTGAACACTCTGCTTTTAACAGAAAACATTACTAAGGCCTCTTGATTTGCTGTATCATTCAGGTTTTGCCCAGCTTAAAGGAAATTGTAAACTAAAATAGAATAGCACTACCAAAATCATGAGACTATGTTCAGACTCACTTATTTCATTATTTAGATACTAGATAGTTGGATAAAATGAGTAAACTCCTGAAGGAAAAGAACCGACAGATCAAGAGACTTCACATACAAGAATTACCAATTTAAAATGTAAAGTTTAACAGTGCAGATTTGTATAGGCAGAATTTTAAAAGACCAATATAGCAAATGTGCACACGTATATTTATTCTTGCTAGCATTTATCACAACCTGTTCTGTTTTCCTTCAGATTCTTATCTGTCAGCCTCGTAAATGGAATTGTGAAGTACAGAGGTGTGTAAAGTTCCCTATCCTGGAACACTGTGAAAAGTGCTACTACATTTGTTGAGCATTACTATGCAAATACCCAAAGCTGCTGCTGGGTTCTCCTGAATTCCTGCCTTTCTTCTTTCAGCTGTTTTACATGTGTTCATAGAAGATAAGTAAACATTTCAGCATAATTTCTTGAAACACAAAAAATATCAATACCTTATTTGAAATAAAGCTTCATCTATATTTGATATTATAGGAGATCTTTGATACAACCTGAAGTTGTAATTTATCCCGTTTTACCTACAGAGTAGAATACAATATGTGACACATACTGGTCCAAAACCAATCGAGTTCTGGCTTACATTTAAAAGAACTGTAAAAGGAAGTGACTTTGTAAAACAACCTATTAGTTAAGTTAACCATTCTGAATTATGAAGTTCTCTTTAATTGTATGGCCTACACTGGTTTTAGGTAACTAACAGTTGCAAAGGCATTGATCTGAAGTTCATTGCTTGTCTCTGCAGGTGACATGAGAACATTCACCTTCCCTATTCTCCTGTAATACCTGTAGGAAATGCAAGGTTCATGCCCAAAGACAGAATCACTTCTTAATCTGAAAGAAACTACTTCTTTATGGGTTTTGTTCGGGTTTTCTTGCTTCGCAGCTAAAGCATTAGGCTTCACAGTTTCAGAATAATTTTATAACAGAAAAGTTCATCTGATCATTCTGTTTGCAGACTTTAACAATTGCACTTCTTAGCTCTTAAAGCAAAGAAAGGAACATTTCAAGCCATGGTTATTTTATGTAACAGTTTTCTTTTGGACTGTTGTTGGGGTCTTGCTTTTTATTGGTTTTAAGAGTGGCTTATTCTTTCCAGAATTTGCACCAAAAATTTCTCTTCCATCTATAACTTATGAACTAAAAATTTTAAGTTTTTGCATCCAAAAAAGTGATGCCTGATTGAGTACTTGAATATTTTGTGTATATCTGGAAATTCACACTACAAGCAGCAAGTTCAGCAACTTGAACTGATATTAATCTATTTGCCCTTATTCATTTATTAGAGAAAGTAAATTCACTCAGAAGAACTTATTGCGGACTATCAGGATGTTGCTCTTCCCTGATCTGTAGGGCACAGGATGAACCCATTTTATAATGGTCATTATAATGGTTTAGAAATATCTACAAATTCTTCCACTGTGTCCACATCCATGTTCCCAAATGACAGCTTGTTTCAGTTAAAGTGATGGTCCTGCAGCACAGCATTTCACTCCATGTCCTTACTCATGGGCAGAGCAACATGGGAAAAGGGAAGGACAAACCCCAGGGAACAGGAAACATTGCCTTTTCTCCTGCCTCCTCACACCTAAGCTTTTTATTCTCTCAGATGTGGGTGATGCCTGCTACAGCTCTTTCCCTGCACATCGAAACAGAAGGGAGCACTGCAGTTAATGACCACATGATTCAGAGCACTGATGAAGAAGGAAGAGTTACTTTTGAATTTGGGAAAAGGAGGTGAGTAGCCACACTCTGTCCTACAGAATTACGACCTCAAGACCCAGCAGACTTTAAATTTGGAAGTCAAAGAAAATCCACAATCAAAGCTGAACAGCACAACAAAGGAGAGCGGGTAACACCAGATGTGTAAGAAGTATAAATGGTATAAATAAGGAGTTTATACAAATTGACTCACTCTTCTTAATCACTCATAATCCTGCCAGTAGCCTTTTGCAAACTGAATTAAAAACAAAAACAGCAGCAAGCTTCATTATGTGTTTTCCTGAATTTTCTACCATCAGGTAAAAATGACTTAATAAAATTAAAGGAAACTCATAGCAAAATAGATTTACTATAGTTTTTGCAGTGAAAACTGTTTCTGCACATTTTAGAATTCATCTGTTAAGATTATTATTAGAAACAGACGACTAGTTAATTCTAGAAAAAAACTGTATGAGGAAAATAAGTCTTAAAGGCTGAAAGAATTAAATTTGTTGTAGACACTAAGTCAGGATTAGGGAGAAAAAAAACCAAAACAAAACACTTCCACAGTAGTAGGGAAAGATTGATCTTAATTAAGACACTGAAAAAAAAAAAAAACAACCTTTGTGATCATATAAAGATAGAATTTTAAAAATATATTTATGGACATTTGAAAATGAAGTGTCCAGGGCAAACATCAAACACCATATTAGAGCTAAAACGCATTACTGAGCCGCCAAAGAGAATGTAATTCAACGGCAAATTGTGTTTTTCACTATAGTCACAATATCATCAGCATCCAACATTCTCATGAAGTAGCTATGCAAGTGTCAAACACCTGAAGTACCCTAAATGTGACACTGACAACTTAGGAAAAAACAGCAGAAGAATGTGAGCAACTGCTGGTTGGCACAGAACTAAAGTGATTTTGCAAGTGCTCTGTGCCCCTTTCTGCTAAAATCCAAAGTTCTGCTGAAAAAGAATGAGCTGGCAAAGGTCAGAAGGCATTCAACCACACACACGTCAAAGCACAGACTTTAAGGTTGGGATATTAAAACACAGTCTACTCCAACAAGGAGTAGAACTTGAGATAAATGAAATATAATTGAAACGCTCTCTTAAAAAAATTCTACAGGCTCAATACCCCATCCCTTCTTTCAAATGCTGACAGAATGCCCTGAGAGCTGTTAAGGGTAAACCTTGCTCAGAATATAAAGACAGAAATTTCACACACAATGGGACTTGTTTTAAAAATGCATATAATAGAATGCTCAATTTCACAAATTTTCAATTATCTAACACCTACAAGAGGACTGAAAAAGTTACCCTGAAATAATCCAACCAGCTGGACGACAATGCCAGTCTCCAGAATTGGCAGATAAGTGCATCAAATGCAGAAAAAGAAGATTGGTGGGGAGAAAGGTAGGGGGAAAGGCACCTGCACAGAATAATTGTAATTAAAATGTTTTAAAATACCTGAAATAATAATGCAACACTAACAAAATTTGCCATAAAATATTTAAGTTAATAAATATGGCACTAATTTTTTTTAGTATATTTTATCCCCAAGTTATCCTTGAATTAACCCTTTGGAATATCAAATAAGTAGTAGATTCTACCTCACGTATTTGGAAACAATTCAACTGGACACAGTTGGGAAATGAACACCTAGAAAAACTTGGGAATAAAATTTAGTTTTCAAATACCGTTTCCAACTGGATCAGGCGATCACTTTCTTCTGAGACCACTGCAAGATGAAAAAAAGGAGACCTTCTAGATGAAACAAGTATGGAAAATATATTCCTAAAGATAATTTTGTTTTCTTGTAAATTTGCATAATCTTTCCTCCAATATTTGATTCTATGTTTAGCCATCAAGGCACCTCTTCTCTACAGAATGAGGCAATGCTTTATACAAGACCTGAAAAGGATAATGCCCTCTCCCTATTTTACACAGAATCACTGGTACCTTCAATTCATGTTTTATTGTTACACCTATATACACCTTTAAGAAAAAAAATCTCTTCTCTAAAATGTTCCTTACAGATATTTTTTCTTGGACTTTGCCTGACTGGCACTGCTTGTTAATTCTGCAGTCCTGAAGCCAGGACAGTGGAGTGTATTCAGGTGGAAAAGTCCATCACGAGTGTCCTTGCCTAATTGCTCAAATTCTCAGTCTGACTGTTCTCCCTCTTCAGGGGATGAGCTGCCTGAACAGGATGAAGAATGCCTGGTTTTGCTTTCTTAAGCAACTTCAGTGTTTTCTACCCTTTAATTCTCTCCTCCCTCCCTTTACTGCACCAGGGAATCTGAAGACAAAAATATCTCTCAAGTGTAAGGAAAGGACCAGACCACATGCGATTATGCTGCTCATTCATTTCCATATTTCAACCAGACTAACAACGTACAAGTTATATGTTATAAATAGAAAAACAAATATTCTTAAAATTAATACACTAAAACAACAATAATATAAAATTAAAATAAATTTTATCCACCAGAGGGTGATGTAGTAAGCATTGGTTGTTAACCAATGATGAAAAATCATGCCAAATCTCTCTTGCTAGCAAAACTTACACCAGCATACAACCCAATCTGCTTCTGAACACAAATTTTTTAGGAAGAACTTCAGATTTCCAGAGTATTGTAGTATCATTCCAGTAGTACATTGTAACTTTCATTACAGTATTAATTATCAGAAATATTAAAGGATTGTTGAGTTTGTTTTGGATTTTTTACAATATGTATTAAAATAGATAAGACAATATAATATGTACATAAACGTATTCATGTTAACATCAAACTCGGTATAAGCCTTAATATTTTTTCCATGGGTAGATAGCACATACTTCATAGCCCAGAGAGCTGTGCTGACAAGAAGGTACATTTCCAGAATAATGTGGAAATAATTACTGCTTCCAAATAAAGGGTAATTGGGAATTTTGATTTCCCTCAAGATACAGCTTAGTTTCTGTCACTCAGATAAGAAATTTAGTGATCATTGAATGCAGAACAGCCTGATTATCACAATCTATGTATAATTGTTTAATGTACACATGTATAATTACATGTACACATCAAGAGAACAGCAGGCTTTTATTACAGACATGTTAATTGCAAAGACTGATTTTTCAAGTTTGGATTCAAACATTTTATTTTTGCTTTGGTGTATCAAGATTTAAATACAACCTACTAGTTCACCTCCACCTTCTAGAGTATCCAGAGGGAATATTATACCACAATATTCAGGCATTTCTTCACTGAATTAGTTAAGACCACTATGCTTGACCAGTAACCAGGTACCTGGAGTTGATGTCACACACAAGAAAAATTTCACACTAACAGGACTATTCTTTTCAGACTTTCTACCTACAAATTGCAAAAGCTGTATGTCCATTTACACAGTTTAAATCACAATACGTAGAAAAGATCTGATTTCCAAAGCACAGCTCCCTGCTTCTTTCTGTGATTCTCTCAATTTAAATGCAGGCTTTGCAGTGAGACTTGTACTGTATACAACTAAAGCAGTAGTCAATTAAATGGAAACTTGAGTGAGTTCAAAAAGCAGGCCTTGGTTTAGGGTTTGCTGCTCCTCTGAAGCTGCACCCCAAGGTGCGTTATGCTTTTCCTGTAGGTTCTGCTGACCTTTGCTTTTCTTCTACAGAAATGTCATGTGATGAGACCCCACCCTCTCATTCCATTAGAGATGAGACTGGAATAGAGACCTTACAAGACCTTAGTATTCTCTGACTCTCCAACACTGAAATATTCACACTGATTTGTATCAGGATCTAGCTTTTGGCAAAACCATCATGTACTCCTTTTCCTTCACATGAAATCTACTGCCTTCTTTTAACGTGTTTTATTAGCTTTTTTTATCATCCAACACCAACAGTAAGAGCAACAACTATACTGTGGCAGATTAATGAAATTCAAAAAGTAAATATTTTCCCCATCCCACAGGCCAAACATTCTAAAATTAGTAGATTCAAAAAACTTATTTGCTCCTGCCACAAGCAATCCAACTTGAACCAAAGTTATCCTTTATAAATATACCAAGGGTTCCTGAATCCTAGTTTTTTTACCAACTCAGCTGGCAGATATTCCAGCAATAAATTCAAGTAGCAAATACTATCCTGCAGCTGATAGCTTTAACAAGTGACTCGCTGGCACCAGCAAATATACAGTTCCACAGCCAGGAATGCCAGGCACCTTCAACAGAGCAAATGACAAGCAGTCCAAACCTGACCCTGCATGCCATTGGCCAAGCACAACTCCCAGACATGCAAAAAGTCCAAAGAAAACTGAATCAGTGACCGACAGGTTAAGTCGCCATCACAACATTTCCCTTGCCCTGACAACCATCTTAAGTGCATCTTATGAATTCAGGAGCATAAGAGAAAAGAGAAAGGTTAGGAAGTGTCATGCAAGTTTACCTTTAAATTATATACATATATAAAATAAAATATGCTGCTTTGTAGCGCAGCCAACAGGGTTGTGTTTCTCAGAAATGGCCCAGAGGATGGAGTTCCATATTGCAGGCTAATAGGATATGGCATTATTAACTGCCTGTTAGATGATTTGGGGACAACTGTCAGAAAACACAAGATGAAAGGACAAAAAGGAAAGAAATTTTACTAATAAACACTAAAAATGTAAAGTGAAATTATTCATTTTTTCAGTACTTCCTTCCTTATCTCTCTTCCACTTTAGATGATGGAAAATTGTGAAAAGTCATTTCCAGCAGTTCTTTTCAGATTAAGTCTTAAGACCTCAAGGAAGAAAACCAGTTTAGAGAACCTAACAGAGAAATAAAAATATACTTGAAAAAATACCACTCCATAGACTACTGGCTCAATCACAATCAGCAGAAAATAAATTCACCAAGGATAACTTTTGATGTATTATCTATGATACCTGTGAGAAACTATTACTGATGACATTAAAGGTTTAATTAACATTTCCAGGAGACTTCATTTATGCTTGGTAAAACTTGCTTTCCAAGCAAATTCCTGCATTATGAAACAGTTTACGATTAATATGATATATTCAATACCACCCAATTCTAACAAAATTCAAAATGGCTTGTATACAATACAATTATCTCTCTCCTAATTTCCTTAAGTCATTCTGACAGCATAGTACCTACTAGGATAGAATTGAAGCTGGACTTCTCTAACTTAAGACAGGAGAGGGTAAAATGCAGCAGGTGTGGCTTAGCAGTAGGTGCTGAATGAACACCTTCTAGCAGGGCTACAAGCATAAAGCAAGGGGAACTTAAAGGTAGTTTTATCCCAACTAACATTCTGCTAGAGCCACATTTTTTTTTTTTTTTTCAAGTGGACTTCTGAGACCCTGTCAGAATTCTGGCTTCTGTTAAAGGGTTTTACCCACACACAAACACAACAGCCACTGCCGAACAACAGAACAAAGTGCATCAGACTGGGGAACAGAGAATGCAGTATCCCTCTAAAGGTGCAAGGGAAGTTTAATAAACAGGATGAAGTTACTAAATTAAGCTGATATATCATCTTCTAAAATATATAATAAACCTATAGCCTTTCAGAAAACTCTTCATATGATCATCTTAAAACTGAAGTATCATCACCATTACAAAAAAATCCAAAACAGAAACAGCAGCAGCTTTTGTAGTGTTTTGAGGTGAACCATCAAATATTAGCTAAGGATGTGACTATGTTCAAAGCTGGTGAGTTCACAGTTTCAAGTCATAGAGCCTCACACCATTCCAATCACCTTTCATTGCAATGATCTTTCTGCTATAGAGTCAATCCACCTTCTTAAAATATTACTAGTCTTGTTTATTCTTCTTGATGAAGAACACTCACTGACACTCATTTGACATCATTCTAAGATTTCAAGATGCAAATGAAATTTTATGCTAGCACTTTGACACTGGATAATTGAGAATTTATCCTGAATTTAAAATAAAGTAGGTATTTTGAAATATTCAATAACTTTTAGTTTCCAACATGATGAATAAAGTACCTTTTGTTCTAAATATAATAATAGTACACTTTCAGCTGACAGCTACACACAGTGCATTCTAAAGACTACAATGCATGGTCCTTATTTTTTTTTAAATACTGGGGACAACTGAACAAAATCAAAAATGACTTTCAAGTCTCTTTATACCTCAAAATTGCCCAAAAGAGTATATAACTTATAATTACTATCCTTTCCAATTTACCACTAACATGTGATACAGTTTTCATACAGCTTAAACTATTAGTTTCTACTTTTTAACGTATATATGAGTACTACTATCTAAACCAGAATACCACCAAAAAGCTTCAGCCAAGACTAAACAAGTACTTGCACAGTTACAGAGTCACATTCCTGTTATTCTTTTTCCTGGCTCAATACTTACTAAGTTTTTTGAGACAGAGGAGAAAAAAAAAGGTTAACGGTAACTACATTTCCTCATTCACCCCCAAGCACTATGAGATTATTACTCCCTCAAAATTTCCTTGATTATCTATAGTATCCTGGCTCCCTCCTCACCAAATTCTACTACCCCCAAGAGCCAGGAGCCTTTCCTCCTCATCAGTAACAACAAAAGGCAACACAGACCCTTCTGGCCCAGCTTATTCACTGTTCCTCACCAACTACACACCATCCTTCTGCAGCAGAAGAGTCCTGCTGTTCTGGTCTCTTCCCATTTCACAGACATTATTATTTTCAATATAATAAAAAAAACCCACTGATTTCATTCTATTTTCCTATTCAAATAAGGAACGTTTGATCTATTCTGTGTGGTTAAAAGCTTAAGCACTTTGTCACATTGAATAAACAAAGTAAAGAAGAAATATTTTGCACTTACCTAAATTGCCATCAATGTACATGAGTTTAAATGAAAAGAACAGTGGAAACATGCAAAATAAAGTTAAAATCAACAAGCATGCATGTAGCTCAAGACAAATATTTTTTTAAAAGCTGAAGAAAGCAGGAAACAACAGTACAGTGAAAAACAGAAAATAAGGTGAATGGATGTGATGAACCTACTGGCTTTACAAAATCACCCTAAAACACCTTAAGAAGCTCTCACTGGTTGTAAATACTATATTAAACTTGGACATTGAAAGTATTTTTTCTTGAAGAGACTCATTTAGCAAAAATACAGCCAATTTCTTTAATATTATTAATATGAAAACATACCTCAGGTAGCATAGTAAACGACAAGCACATTTCCATTCCTCAGGTTCCTAGCTTTGAGTTGTGTAACCATGTACTTCATTAATATTCACAATAAGCTTCAAAATCCCTACTGTTTCACACATTTACACAATAAGATGGGCTGAAAAGTATTTATACCCCAAAAAATCCTCCTCTGACCACATCTGGTATTAACAAACAATGAGAAGCCCTTTCCAACCAGTAATCGAGTGCATACTTTAACACATTACAGAAGACAATACCTATCTATGAACTCACACTAAATACCCCAGTGTTGGCAACTCCCTGCATATTCCACTACAATGAACCTTCAAGAATTTCAAAGAGCATAAACAAAATATTTTTTAAAAAAAATAATGTATACATTAGCCTAATCAATGTTTTATTAGGAACATAGTTTAATTAGTACAGAGAAGGGAAATACCATTTCAGAATATTTGCTACTATATATTCTTTTATTGTTCTATTTAGATACTTGTCATGAACCAAAGTGAAAATGAAGAGCATATGAAATAATATTGAATAGCTACTCACATTTCTGAACTCATAAATACACATTCCCTTCTCTACTGATTATTTTATCAGCTCTATTCTGCTAATTGCAGCATCTGAGTTATTCATACAGCTACAGATGGGCCAAAGTTATTCTGAAAAACTATAAGCCTCAGAGGAACTGCTCACTATCCTTTTTATCCTCTCTCCATCTCAATAATCAGAAGTAAATTCCTGCAGTATCAGGACAGGTACTAAACTTCAAAAGATCAAAACTTGTAATATATTTTCAAAGGACACATTAAGTCAATTAAAATGACCTGGTTTACTGTAAAGGAAAAAAGAATCATGCTCACCCATTTATTTCCAACAACATATAACCATGCCATGACTGAAAAAGAGCCACTGTTCATTGCACACAGTGTCCACTTTTTAATAATTATGTAGTATGAAATGATGACATTTTGAAGTAGGTAAAAGGGGTTTTGTATTGTGCAACAGGCCTTAATGTGCATTTTTAAAAATGTCACAGTGATTCAGTTTTTGCAATGTCATAAAAGCAGCACATCAACTGATAAACATTAATGTAGTGTATTAGAAGCAGCTAATCCAAATCAATAAATTAGTTTTCCCTCCTGACAGACAAGCAACCATCCTGGAAATGAGTATTCCTGAATAATGCCTTATCTCTTCCCAGCATTTCCCTCCTCATGGCCTTCTGCTCTCCAGTGAAACCTTCTACACAAACTCTTCTATACATTACACATGATTAGAATCTTCTATTCAAGCCGGATTAGAGGGAATAACTATCTACCTAGGGGAAAAAAGGCAAAAATCTCTTTTTGAGACATTGCAAATGGATGATTTCAAGAAGAAGAACACACTTGGGTGTTAGTGTATTCCTTTATTTTCCCCCCTATATTTAGAAATACCTAATTATTTTTAAAAATACAGTTTCCAAATAATTCTTTGGTTTTTGCAATATTTTTTCAGAAACCATAAAAATATGAAACATTTCATTCATTCTCTCACTTCATTTTTTTTTTTGCAGACAGATAGATTTGCCTTTCTCCAGTCTCCTGGGAGTTCCCAAACTTTGCAAGGAGACCCAGGAACCCAGGCAGGGTCACTTTCATCATGGACAGCCAAAGTGAAAACACTTTTTAGTCTTTCAGTAGGAAACAACTCAGTTTTTAAGAAAGTTTTATAAGCTAGTAAATCTCAGACACACAAGGATAGATTGACCACTTTTAGTATAGATGTGATAGAGCAGATCACCTTTTATTTTTCCTTTAAAATTACAGCATTTTGATTATTTTAATTTAAATTAGTTGTTTGAAAGAATCAATAGCCCTCCAGATAAGACACAGCCAGCTTGTGCTTTCAAGCCATTCCTTCAGAAAGGCTCCTCTCCAAATGCTTACAAGAAAAGTAAGCAGCAGTTAGATAAGAGGATGGGTGCTTTTATACACAAATATTTGATTACAAGTGAGGAAATAGCAGAAACACATGGTTGACTCCTAAAACCAACAGAAGGTCCCTGTGGAGTTTTGCTGGAACCTGTGACTGAGCTTTGTACTGACTGACACTCCCTGAGAATGTCAGTCAGTACAAAGCCTATAGAACACAGTGATCAGTAAGGTGACTTTTCCTCATGGTGTTTGGTTATTCAGGGCAATAAAGACAAAAACCAAATGCAAAGTAGAATTTTATAAGACTAAGCAAATAGTCAAAGGCTAGCAGATGAAATTCAGGGAGATAGAAGTGGTACACAAGTGAAAATAATCCTACCTTTAAGCATTACAAGCTGGGATCTAAACTGGTTAGAATTAATGGTGAGGTTTTTTTCAGCTATGATAAATATTTCTATGAGGTATTAGCTTAGTACTCCATAGCAGCAAAAATAAAGGCGTCCAAAACTAGAAAGAACAAACTCATTGTTAGGGATTCCTGTGCAAGACTTACAGAAGAAAAGGGCAAACACTACAACATCAACACAACTCATTTCACACCTTATCAAAAACATAAGCTGTTTTGGTTGCCTCACCCCCCCCAAAAAAAAAAAACAAACCAAAAAAAAAAAAAAAAAAAAAAAAAAAACAAAAAACGAAAAAGGCTTAA
>WEKY01053899.1:37931-127514 GCA_013390045.1 Picathartes gymnocephalus
AAAAAAACAAAAAAAAAACCAAACATGTAATAGGTCTGAAAAACATCATGTCACTGTTTCACAAGGAATTATCACACATGATAAGATTCTCCTGTCTGGAAAAGACCTGAGGGAGGGGTGTAATGATGGCATTGTAAAGTCCTAAGTGGCACTGACACTGGCACCAGACATCAAATATTTATTGCTTCTTTCAGTACAAGGAACAGGGAATCCTCACAAGAGCAGTCAAAGTCTAATGCAAAACCAAATGAAAAGCTGTGATTCACAGGGGTGTGTTAGGCTGTAAGAGCCTGTGGACACTGGCATTTTAAACAGGTCCAAAGTTAACAGGCAGAACTCAAAGTCCACCGAATAATTAAGCACAAAGAAACAGCCGCTGGACCATAAGGAATAACTCTCTGGGGATACCACTGTATACTTGGCCTCTTCTGTCAATGTCTGGACACTGTTAGCAATGGAATACTGAGCTACCCAATCTTCGTGTTACTGTATTATAGAGAAAGGACTCAGGTTAAATATACACATAGGGCAAAATACATTGCTTCTGTCAGGTTTGCAGCTACAAGAAAACAAGAGCATTTGTCAAAAAGATATGACACGAATTAACTCATAACTGAGTTACTAGTTTACTTTCACTTCAAGATAAGGAAAACTAGCTTTTAGGGGAAAAAAACAAAACATAACCTCATTGGTATGTGACAAAGTCTCTAAATACCAGATTCAAATTCCAAATGGCAGTATAAGATATTAATGTGACACGTCTGTAAGAAATACATGAGAGTGTATTAGAATATTTCTCCTCCTAAGGTGACACCAACTACCACCATTAAAATATCTAACCAACAAAGTCTTTGAAAAACAGAACCTCCACCATGCATCTTTTTGGTAATATTGGTTCTAGCAGCATCCTACTGCACCTGCTGTAAATAAATAATCAGCAGCTACTATCCTCAGTCTGGATACAAAAGTTAATTTATTACTTTCTTAATTCATTGGACTGAATTCCTGATGACAACCCAACTCAGTTTCCCACTGAAGTAACCGGTAACAGACTTGCCAGCTCTGTAGATATTTAGGTTCATGACATGCCTAGAAGGTGAAAAGTTTGCTGAGAAGCTCTAACTGATCGGAAACTTGGAAGTAAATTAAAAATCTCAGTTGTTGCTGCCTGCCAGCAAAGAAGTTTAGATTTGGAATCTGGAAGTGAGAGAAACACAGGACTGTGTTTTTGTCTGGGGAAAGTTAACAGATGGTCTAAAAAGGAGCAGTTTTAAAATAAGACCAGAAGCCAAAAAGTGTGTGGAGAATGATGGATAATTTTTTTATCTATTCTGTGCTGCTGTTTTGTATAGCTTTGTATATATAGCTGTATATTTGATACAGCAAAGTCTCAAAGTTTGACTTTACAGATTTATCCAAGGAGATCAAAGTATTTTAATCTTTTTATAACTTCAGGAAAAAATGTTACATTGTGAATAGAATGTTTGAAATACATATTTACAAGGTACTAATTTTCTACAATGCAGGTCTCTGAAATGTTACTAAAAACTTTCACTTCATTATGTAATGCAGAAGTACAGAAAATTGAATATGAGGATTTATCTTCTAAACTTTAAAAGTAAAAGTTAACTACCTTAACTTCAAAACTGTTAAATCCCTGTAGAGCTTAAACAAAATTTGCCCCTGGGTGTTTATCTATACTTTTTCAAAAGTGGCTCATTTACCTCTTCAGAAAATGTTGCCAAGTATATTTAGGCAGTTGTTGCAAAAAAAAAAAAAAAAACCTAGAGAAAGTTTCAAAAATAAGAGAAAGGGTAACAAACAATTCTTTTCTTCATCTGAAATGTGAAGGAATGTTGCATGAAGGAAATTATAACCTGCATTTGGATTCTTATTAGTGTGCTTTCCTGCAGTTTAGCAGTCAGAAGCAGATCTACCAAGACCTGTAATGCTTGTGGCAAATGCCAAATTTGTGCCAGCACTGGATACAGTACCAAAAGCAAAACATCAAGTGCTAGGCTGTAAATCAACACAAAGAACTTTCATAATTACTTACCTGATTTTCTTCATGGGAAACTCTCATTTGTTCTTTAAGAACTGACATTCTGGCTGCTTCTTCTTTCCTCAGTACTCGCTCTTTCTTCAGCTCAGGACTCCAGAAAGTTTTGATGCTGTTCATAGAGGACCCCAGCTTGCTGTCCTTAATGTCTAGTTCTTTTCTGAGAAGGTCGTTCTCCCTCTGTAGATCCTTAAGCTGAGCCTGCAGATCCAGCATGGTGCTATCCCTAACCTGTCTCAGCATGGAAGGAACTTGGTGGTGGTGGTGGTGTGAGGATGTGGTCAGCCCTCCGTGCTGGTCAGTGTAAGAAAGGACATCTGTGTGTGACAGTCCAGCAGAAGCAATGTTGGGGCTGCTCCCCATGGCTGTGACCCGGCCACCATACACAGCTCGATTTGTAGCCCTTCCAAGAGTCATTGTGCCCTTTGGGAAAGTGGTAGAAGCTACACCCTCGTGGTCACTCAGGTACATTGGTCCAGATGTTGCATAGGCTGCGTTAAGGGACTGGATGTTCTCCATGGATAAGGTCTTCCCTGTCCCTCCTCCCCCGCTGCTGGTTCGCCTGTGACCCAGGCGAGGGGACCTCGGCAGGCGGGGAGACCTGGAGGGACTTCCTTCCAAGTTGCTGATTGTTCTTGCACTTCCATACATCTTTCTTCTACTTTGAGGTACTGTTTAGTAAGAAACTAGTAACACTAAAGTTGAATATCAAATTTATAATTCCAGCTAGAAATAATGGCAGTTTCACTGCATTCTTCCAGTAGGCAAAATCTGGTTTTCCTCCAAAGACAGACCTGAAAAAAATATAAAATTAAGTTCTCACTTCGGAAAATAAACTTACAAGTAATCACCATATATCAGAAAAACCAACTTCCCAGAGCAATAACTTCCAAAATAAAATCTACTATACTTTTTATTTAAGATGACTAGTTAAAAATTTATTTTGATTGAAATTTAAAAATGCAACTCCTAATTTCTGTCTTGCTAGAAAACTTCAAGCTAAAGCTTGTTAAACTAAGTTGCAATGAACATGGGCCCAATAACATACCTTAGCTGGTATGTTAATGGACTTAAATGACTAAGAATATGAAATTTATATAAAGAAAAATATTTATGGTTGACATTAAGAACCACCCTCTTAAAGCCTCCAGAACTCACCCCAAGGCACACAGATATAACGGAACCAGATCTTGATTGATTTACATTTTCAGGTTTTGGCATTTTAAAATCACTGTCCAAATATGTCCTGCATGACAGCTCTTTTCAGCTGTCATACAGCATTCAAGAGAAGACCCACAGCTTGTTCCACCACAAGAACTTGTGCAGTTTCTCTGCCATCTCAACTTCAACACACTGACCAATAAAACAAATATTTCTCATCATGATGAATGGGGCTTATCCTAATTCTCCAGTGGCAGGCATCCTCTCTCCAAGTAACTCATTAAGCCCTCTAAGAAACCCATCCTTGTATCTTTCTAGTTGCCTGAAATAGTTCTGTAGCTCCTTCAAAGGCAAATCTCCCATGAGACCAGAGCTGAAGATCATTTTCCTTCCACTGGCTCCCAGCAGACCCTGAGCAAAAGCGACAACAAATCTTCTAAATTGACAGAATTCACCCCACCCTCTCACTCACTCAATAATTTAAAAAAAAAAAAAAAAAAAAAAAAAAAAACCCCCCCCCAAAAAAAAAAAAAAAAAAACAAACACAAACCACTACATTCTGGTCTGGTAAAAAAACATTACTGCTAGCAGAAACTGCCAGTGCCAATTTAAACTGCACACAGTGAAAATTTTTAGATATAGCAGATACAATACACAGCCAGGTGGTGGGGTTTGGTATAAATCTGTTGATCCTCAGAACCTGAGGTACTGAATGTTATATTTTATATCACATCCACACTGTTTTTTCCTTTCGATTGCACAGTCTGATAAAAAAAGTAATTTATGTTTCTTGCTTAGACTTACTGAATAACCTATTTAGCCTTCTGTTTATGTCTCTGATAGGTATTTTTAGGCACTTGTTTTGCCTTTTAGAGCTTATTAGTTGTGGTCTTGCTTTTCTCAACTTATGTGATGTTTTGGAAGTTCTTATATCAGAGAACACTTTATCTTGCTTAGCACTCCAGTGCTTACCATTGAGCTCTACTGAAAAAAAGGATCCTCATTCCTTACCCAAAGGGAGGCTAACTTCTCACTGAACTTCTTTAATAATGTTCAAATGCTGATTGAACATTGTAACTTCCATAAGACTGAAAATTCTGAAAGCAACAGGAAAAGAGAAGCAACACACCACCAACCAACGTGTTATTACCTCCACAGCATTTTCAATTTATTTTATTTTCCCCCTAGAAGTATTCTAATCAAAACAGAGACCTCTGTGTAGTAAACACAAACACACTGATGATATGTTTGATGTTCTTACTTTAATGGGCTACTAAGGACAGCTCACAGACCAGAAGCTGAAAACCCTGACTTAAAAAAAATTCTAAGGGTTTCTCATTTTCATTTGCAGTTTGTTACCTTCTACAACCTGAATTATACAGACTGGCTTTCATGCAAACACTTCAGAAAATGGCAAGTACATGAAAATATGCTCTTTCAACATGTGTACTTCATAAGGATAAAACTGGAGCCTTCCTTCATGGCTGTGAAAAGTCTCAGACACAGCAGAAGCCATACACCATCGCTTTATGAAAGAGGGGAGAAAAGCACCTACATCATTTTCTGCTCTTTACTGCTTGTACATGGAGTCTTCCTAGCTTCAGGAAGATTTACTGTGTGTCTCAACACATCAGGAATTGGAGACATGAAGAAGCAATATCAGCCTCAGGACCTCAGCAATTGCCACACAGATCATCTACTGCCGGGACAAAGAGAGAGGGCAGATCCCATCTTCCCACAGAACCAGCTGACAGAGCCATTCTAGTTGAACTTAGAGAGGACAGGCGAGATATAAACAATTCTATTTTGAAAGATAAATTTATTTTATATTGCTATTTTAATTGGACTGGGAGGAAGGCATACTAATACTCTCAAGTAATAATTTTTTACCCAAACTGTAGGAGTTGCAGTAGCCAAGACAAGGGGGTTCACAAAGGTCATATACCCCTAAAATCTTCTCAGAGAAAAAAAAGTCACCCAGCTTCGTTCAGTCTGGTAGGGACAGACTGCAGACCCACTACACACATTTTCCTATAAGAGTTGAGTTTTAAAATCCAAATCAACTTAGTACTAGAAAAAAAACCCCAGATGCTCACCTGCTTGGCTCAATATTTTCTTATTTTAAAGAAATGCCTTCTAATGTACAAGATGTAAAATTAACCATTATAATCATGAGGTTATTATTCTGCATTGCAAACAAAGTTGTATTTTATATGGATCCTTTCAGGACCCAGAAAATTAAGCATGCATTCTCGGCTGGGGGCAGGAAGGCAGGCACTAGACACTGCCCCATGCTCCCACCAGCCTTGAAAAGCCCAGCAAACCTGCTACCATTCATGACAAAGTCCCTCCTGATGCCTGCTCCAACTTCAGCTTGCCTTCTTTTCCACATTCCTGCCCCATCTATCACCTGCACTCTGCAGACAGCAACGTCGCGGTTCACATTATCCACAAGGCTGAAATCTGACAACACATTTTATTTGTCTTTCAGCTTTCTATTCTTATAAGAAACCTAGAGCATAGGATTCTAGTATGATGCTAATAGAAGATCTCACTCAGTTTTCAAATCCTTACTTCTACATTTTACATAATTAGAGAGTTTCCTTGAAATACTGTGTACACAGTACCCCATGAGTTCTGATTTTCACTGGTTACACACTCTTACATGCTGAGGAGGGATGATTTAGGCTTTTAGTGTCCCCTCCTGGGGCCTGAATCACCTAGTCAGCAGGAAGTTTGGGTATTAGCCAAATACTTAATAGCTTTGCACAACTACTTGCCAATATTAACATTGAGCCAAGAGCTCAAACATCTGTAAAAGCAGAAAAAGCTTTAAGGAAACCCCTTCTTCAGAGTTAACCTCCCCAAAAAAATATATGGTGACAGTTAAGTGCAGAAATTATCAATTTGATTCCAAACTGTCTATAACTGTTTAGTACTATACAGCTCCCCATATATAAACCAAAAGAAGCAAAATAGAAAAAAAAAGGTGATGCAGAACATAATGCTCCTATTTTCTCTGCCAGAACTGCATTTTGAGGCATCATAAAAGGAAGGAGATTCACAGAAAAAGATCTCTTCCATTAACACACGTCCTAGCAAACAATAAGGATTTCTTTATTTTGCTAACATCTTTTAAATACTCTCATCATAACAAAAACATCTCTGTACACAGACGACCACGAGCTTGTGTGTATTAAAAGTAGTTACTAAGAGCCAGAAATATTTCTAGCACTTTCTTTTGGTTTACCTAGGTTTTCTACTGCTTTCATAGTGGCACAATACATCCTCACAATAGAAAATATTCTTTTCTTCACATGTTTTTTATTATCTGTACTGATTTAAAAGAAAAAAAAAGGCAGCAAGCTGATATAAACTAGTTACAGAGAACCCAAATCCATTGTAGAGTATCCTTCCTTTCTTCATTAATCTGAGTGAGCAGCCTGACACATCTTTTAATAAAATAAAAAAAGAATAGCAGACAACCCTTCTCATATGGTGTTAGTACAAGACCAGCATTGTTTCTATTAAAAGGACAAATACTTCCTTTTCCTACTTACCAGGCTGACCAAGTTACTTCTTCTCCCCCACCTTTTTTTAATCTGAAAAAGAAAATAATCCATTTCTTCCTGCTATCCTACTATTCCTTACAAGTTTGAAAAACAAAGCATACATGACAACTTCAAAAGCAGCATTTTCATTTAGGTTTCTTACAGTGCCCTGAATCTGCATTTCTTATGTAAATTTAAGCTTTACTACAGTCTGCACAATACATTTCTTTTTACTGGTTAACAGACATTAATTTATCCCTCTCTTGTAGCTTCTTGTAAAAATTGCACATATGTGGTTGTAAACAAAGCTAGTTCCAAAGTCTGCTTTACTCTTGTGAACTGCTCATGTCCCTGAACTCCCATCAGTGCTAAATGGAAGAATTGGCATTTATCACCCCACAGAAACAGTTCACCAGGCCTGCCTGCCTTTCATTTCTCTTTCACACAGAAGAAAATTTGAAGGCAAAAGTAGGAGTGGCTGCTCAATGTGCATCTAACAACACATATGGAAAATAAAGCTGTCAAGCATTCTAATGCTGTCAGGTGCAGTGACAGCAATGAATACTTGTCATGCAATCAGAAAACTCCACCAATTGAAATATTTGCTCAAAATGCCATATTAGAAATCTTGAAGAGCAAGAAGTTCTGACACCATTATCAGGATTGTCAATTATATTACTCTCAAATGTACTTAAGTGAACAACCAACAATACCTTTTTAACTCGTATATACAAGTTTCATGGGTTTTAAACAAACCTAGTGTTCAAGAGAGGTGCATTTCTTTCAATGCATTTTACTATTTATTACAATGTTTGAGACATTGTAATCATTTTAAACCATCATAACAGTTAGGAATAGGCTTTATATAATATAAGTAGTATTTAAAGTCCACCAGCTGACACCTCCACTATTTTTTACTTTTAAGTTTGGCCTCTTTGTTGCTCAAACTCCAATTCTTAAGGTTTTATCTCCAACATTTCCATTAAAAGAATTCTTTCCTACAGTCTTGCATGTGACAAGTCTTCCTGGGGTTTCTAAGATGTTTAATGAACATGAGAAATTTCAAATTTGTTTCATTTTATTTTTCTGATGTGAAAAATATTAAAGACCTGAAAATGGAACATCTAAAAAAAAGGCTTCTATAGCCAAGCAAAGGCAGAATCATCACATCTAATTTTCATTGTTATGCCAGAGAACACAATGTATCTCTATAAAAAACTATAGGGCAACCTATCTGCCAAATCTGGGCAAACACAACCACGTACAATCTGGACAAGTTACCTGCCAGTGCTGAGCGTTTCTCACGATCCAGTCCCTTCTGATTTAAGTCACTCCACAGAAGCAGGGATTGTCAGCATCACCCTTTGTTTAAGGTATGAAGCACAAGCACCAACAGTGGTGTGACGGGTTTCAGAGGAGCAGGGTAAAACACCTCAGAGCTTTAACTGACTGAAGCTCCCAGTCCCACGCTCACTGTGTCATTGTTTTGCTGCCCATCTGCTCTCTGCAACTCTTAACATTGGGATCCTGTCTTTTATTGGTGGGTGGGAGGGTGGATGGTGTGAATCACAAGTAACAAGGGATAGAAGCACATTAATTCCAAAACGCTGCCTGTACCTCCTCAGTTTTTGGTTCTCAACTTCCCCGCATCATAAGGACCCTCCCAGGATACACAGAAATTTCTAAAGACTTCGCAAGCTTTTGGCCTCCCATAGAAATACTTCCTAACATTTCAGTCCTTGCAAGTGTCTTGTGTGCTAAATTCTGCATCCTAGTCTGTATTCATCATGCCTTCCATCCTGCAATTGTTAATCACTTACCTTTTATTTCCTTCTCAATAAGAATTCTCATTTCTCAATGCAAGCCTGCATTTACAAACCCCAGTATTTTGTGGAGGATTATTCTGAGGCACATGGTAAACCAGGCAAAGAGTATTTTTAATTTAATGATTATTAAAGAAAAACAACAACAATCATATGTCTTGAATTCTTACTAAAATAGTCTCCCTTCGGGGAAAAATATTAAAATGTAAAAGTATACAACATTCTTCAGGATTACCTGAAAGTTATGCCTAATTATTAGCACAGTTATGCATTGCTTTTGTCAACATATACCTATCCTGAATGACTAAATTTACAGAAACACAATTATAGACTGAATTACCCTTTAAGAAGGTAGAACTTAAAAATAAACATGATTTAGAAAACCTACAAGTTTTCTAGGAAAAATCTGGAAGACTAGACTTGTTCTATCACTCCTATATTGTCAGCATTTATACAAATTCTTTGAAACATAAGGCTGTTCAGCAGGTTATATGTATTAAACGCATATTAAAGACTACATTCATTTTAGTAAAATAACCTAAGAACTGAAAATAATGTAAAAGGAAATTGACTGAGTTTGTAGTTAGACCTGTAGATTTGTCTATTTTCACATTAAGTATGCTTAAGAATATTCTGTCATTTACATTAATATCATACTTCTAATTATAAGATGCATTTATAACTCTTAATGTTTTAGAAACCAACAGAGATACTCCCACACAATGGAGTACTGTCAATTGAATTCACTAAGGCTACTCTCATGTTACTAAACACAGGCTTACACATTTGTAAGAAAGTTACATTTTTCTTTTTTTGCTACAAAGCTTCTATTTTCATAAAACAGGCAACAAAATAGTAATAGGACCAGCAATTAAGACTATCTGTGTAGCCTCCAGTAAGTTCTTAGAATACTTAAATATTGGGATATCTATCAAGCCTAAATCCATTCTGAAACTTACATTTATTTGATTCTAGAATAGCAATACACCTGCTCAAACTGCAAAACAAGAAGCATATTTGTGCATTCAGCACACTTTGAAGCCATCACAATACAAAAACCTGTAGAACATCTCTCGTCTGCTCTCTTTGCTCAGATACAAGAGTTTGCACGTTCCAGTACCATGCCAAAGAAGAACTGGCTGTGCTTCAGCCACATCAGATCAAAGCTGTTCAAGGAACTTATAGGCTCTGTAAGCAATGCAAGTGATTTAGCAGATTAGCTTTCAATTCATCATAGAATCAGCATCCTGGAACCATTAGAAGACACCGCACTTCAGGAATTGCCTTTTTATTTATTCATCCACCAAAAGAACTGAAGAGCTCCCCAAGCACTTGGTGGCTGGCTCTGATCTCATAGCACAGCCCAATCTGCCCCCTTTTGGGCTCACACTCAGCTAAGCACAGTCACACCAGTTCACAAGTGCAATTTATAAGTCCTCACAGGCATCTGACTTAACATTTGAAGTTGATGACAGATGTTATTGTAACTGTTTCCTTAAGGAAAAACAAATTGTTTGAGCAGATTTCAAATGAGGTCTATAAATGAAAGCCGAGGAACATCATGACTGCCAAGACTCAGTTTGCTGTGTAAAGCAAGTTTATTTCTGATGGCTGTCTTGCAGAGAAGCCCCTGAGAGCACATATTTCTTCCACAATTATTGGACATAGGGCAACAAAAAGAACTTTGCTTTATTTACCAGGTCATATTTGTCCACTAATCTGAATTGTTCAAAGAACATAAGTGGTAAGAACTGTATTTCTGCACTATGTTTTGAGGAAAGTAACGCACTACAGAAAACTGTTTAAGTCAAAAGCCTCACCATCACAGAAATAACACAGACCTTTGCTGTTTTATAAAGTAATTAAATAATTCAGATACTATATGTGCCAAGAGGTAATGAAATACGTATCTACTGGTAATAGCAGATTACCAGTAAATTATTTTTATTGGCCATGAAAAGCGTTTAGATAATAACACTGAAAAGTGAAGGCGCATCAGCAAAATTTCCAACAGGACTCAACTCATTTGACAAAGAAAAATCGGTTCCTGAGAATTCAAGTACTGTGGCCTCCAAGTCTTGCAATGAAACAACCCAAACACACACCAAACAGTGTAACCACAAGTACAGACATATTCAATCTCCATGAAGAATTGGAATGAAGCAACCAAGATGTGTTCTGTAAACCTCTCCATGTATGGAGAAGATTATGTCCCATTAGTCAGCATTCTAAGTGATCTGAGTTATTCACTTGGAGCAAAATTGCCCCACACATTACCAACACTGTGTACAAAATGCACTTTTGGACTAAATTCAGACATGGCAGAGATTTTTATTACATTTTTTTCCACTTCCTTCAAAATAAATGGCACATTATGTCCAACTAAGCAATCACTACAGACAGTGCTTTCTCTAGCAGCTTCCCACCCCAACTCCACAGTACTTCCTGAAACTACAGCACATCATTTCCACACATACCTATAGAATATATATTTATATATACACTATTTTCATCAATCCTTTTACTCCATTCAATGTCCCATGACACTTCTCACATGAGACAGATTTTAGAGTTAAATCACTTTGAAAATCTCTCTATTTCCAGTTTTTGTAGAATTTAGCTGCTAGATTCCACATCTGCACTGTGACTTCAATTAGAAGAATAGGATAACAAGCAGGACAAACAGTGGGAAGCATTAAAAAAAAAAAAAAAAATCAAAGTGTATTTGCTGAAAGTGGGGTATTTTAACCAAATAAAAAGTACATTGGTCATTAAGGAAGCTACATGGTTACGAGTCTGAAACATTTTCCAGTGCATGCCAGTCTGCAAGACTGTCTTAGAATGAGTTTTTAAGATAATCTAGAAAGCAAGTATTGCCTTTCAAAAATCTAATCTTAAAACTTCACTGAAAAGCTCCAGCTTTGCTAAACATCCAAAACGTCAAAGACTCCCACACATCCAATCACAACTTGAAACTCTTACATACGCCTCAAATTCTTAGACACATTCCTTCTGCTTCCCTAAAAGCACAGAAATTCCAACTCTACGTATCTCCCTCATTATTCTCGTTTTAAAGGGACTATAGTGACATAACTTTGCCAACATGTAACCTGTCCATTGCAAAGTCTAAATTTCTGCTGTCATGAAGGAATTCCAAGTTTTTGTGAACAGAAATGGTGTAGCAGTCATGGAGCCTTATTCAGAGAAGTGCTAAAACACCTTTGCTCCTCCTCTCTCCTTTGGCAGAGTTCAACACCTCACAGACTGTCCCTAAAAGAGATGTGGTTGCTGTTGCTAATTGTTGCCATTACTCCAAAACAAAACCTGGCTACTTAAGATATTCCAAAGGTCAGAATCCAAAATCCACTATCACTAAATAAATCATAAAACTCCCTGAGATCAACTGCCAAGAAAGCAACAATAAAATTTAAATTCCACAACGCTAATTCATCAGACACCTGCATTTTCTCATACAAACATTGAATATCCATGCTTACAAACTTCCTTGGACCTCCACAAGTAGTCCACTACTGCTTTTTACATCTTGCATACAAGCAATAACAAACGAACATAAATTCATCTCACTTGATTTCAGAACGATTGTAAAAGTTTTTTTTCTATAAAATACTTTACATCTTTAAAAAGGGACTAAAAATAAAATGCTCCAGAAAAACATTTAACTGATGTTTCTGCTGATATGCCTTTGTATTTTCTTAATGTGAAAGTATCACTCAGAAGAAGCAGCACTACACAGTTCATTTTCAGAATTTAGTTTCAACCATGACTCTCAAAAGGAAATTATAAAGTCATTTTACTTTCAAATAGCTTTTACCCTTTTGCCAGGACTTAGTAGAAACTAAAAGCTAGTGTTATGTTTCAAAATATAAATAAATTGAGGAAAAGAATGTACTAAGTTGCTAAGTACATATGAGATCATTCAAAAACTAGGACTTGTATCACAAAAATATTTTAACACAATCCTAAACCAAACAAGTATCACAGAGAAGAGGAGTCACATACCAAAAACTATAAAAAAATCTGTATCACAGTAATATTTCCTAAGTGGATCTAACTAAGATTCTCCATGTATATATCCCAGGAATTAAAAACTAAATTAAACAGATTATAACAAATGCATCATAGTGGATAAAAATATAATAAACACCCTAAGAGATACAGGTGGGGGAACATATGTTGTCTTTGGAAGTGATACACGGGCTGGTTGCCTCGCCCTCTTTGAGGGGTGAACAACCCACTCTTTTTTCTTAGTCATCCTTCAAAGGTCAGTAAGAATCATCTTTCTAAAGCAAAAGAAAAAATATCACCTTGAGCATGCTTATACAAAAACACACATGCTGAATAGATAGTTCTAGTTATCAAATATATTTGACATTCTGAAATGGCTGAATGTGTTCTTTTGGTATTTGGCTGCCAAGAATATGGCCCACACCTTTCAACAGCCTTCAGAGCAGGCAAGGAACAGCAGGAGGGACTGGCATGGACAATGGATCTCTCACTATCATCCACCAGAATTTGACTACCAGTAGATTAGAGGAGTTGAAGAAGCACCCACAGGACAAGAGGTGGCAATATGGGTCTCCTCCAAATGCTGGCAAACCACAAAAGCAAGGATAATGAGTATAGTAAGGCACTCACACACTAAACAAGAAATTTCTGAGCTCTTAACTGGAAGATCTACCCCACCCTGGTTGCGCTCATAAAACAGAGCACAGGGTTTCTCCATAGTTCAAACGCGTAGTTGCAACCTGACCTGGACAGCCATAAACTCCAGGGACTGCCCTTATCTCAATAAGCCCTTGGAAGAAGAAATTATGTTCCCCTTCAGTCACTGGACAGAAAGCCTTTCCTTCCTCCCAGATTCCTCTATGAAAAGTGAAAATGCTAACTCACCTTGCTGCCTTGGAAAGCCATTTTATACAGAGCTTTCAAACCAAAACAACAGTAGAAAAAAGGCTTTGTTTAAGGCACTGAGGAGATGTGGAGTTACTTTCACACACAGCCCTTAACACAGTCACGCACGAAGCCAAGGCTTAGACCGTTTCTTCCATCAAGAAACTAACAAAGCTCTTCCTACAGAAACATATTCCTTAAGGGAATTGGATATACTACTACACACTCCGTATGTGCAGAAACGGACCCTTTAAAAAAAAAAAAAAAGGGCCCTTTTCCTCCTCCTATTCGGGGAAAGGAACAAACAGGGAATGCACTGCTCCAGCAGATGCGACTGTGAGGGGACTGCGGCTGAGGCAATTTCGCCGGCTTTGCTGCTGGTGGAGTTTTATGGCTGATGTTTCCTTCACCTGAGCTGTGGGAGCGTTCGCCATCCCCCGCCCTTCCACGGAGAGAGTCCGAGGAAATGCGCCCGGCAGTGGGATTGGTTTGGGGTGCCCCGGAGGACGTGCAGCCCTGACACAGCCGGGCCGGGAAGGCGGCCGGGCTTCCTCAGCCCTCGCTGCCGAGCAGGGAGGTTGGGAGGACAATCCTCGACGTTTCCCCCCGCCCCCCTCCCCGGGGCTGGGCGAGGGCCTCAGGAGGGCTCTCCCCGCGCCCCCAGTCCAGGCTGTGGAGCTCTGCGATTCCCGGGGGAGGGAGGAAGGGAGGAGGGCGGCAGCGCATCTCCAGCATCTCCCCTAAGGGCAGGGCAGGGCGGAGGGGCAGACACGGGGCATCTGCTCCGTCCTCGTCTTGGCCACGGGGAAAACAAGTGCCAGGGGACAAGTGACTAGATGGAAGGGAACCTCCCTCCCATCCCCGCCCTCCGAGGAGGGGGAGCCGGAGCGGGGCCTGCGCCCGGCGCGGCTGCCGGGAAGGGGCCGCGTTCGAGGCGGGCGCCCTGCACACGCACGTGGGGCTGGGGGCACGGGGATGGAAATAAAAACAAATCCCGAACGGACAAATAGCTAACTGCAACCACTGATTTAGAAAACCGACTAGAAAACTAACCCTGGCAAGTAGGATTTGCCCTCCCCTTGGCTGCACTTATTGGCCGCGCTCGTGTGCAACGAGCTCGTGTTTGCCAATGCCAGTGGTCGGCCGGCGTGTCCATCACCAGGGAAAGAGCAATTCGCCGCTAAGGGAGTAGATTCCCATCCATCCATCACAAGGCTTAGCAGGTAGCCGCCTAGAAATCAATCACACACTAATAAAAAATAAAAATCCTCCTCCATGAAATTACTACTATAGTGCTCCCAGAAAAATAATGTATGTATCCTCGGTGAACATAGGCGTGCATTTTATCACATGCATCACATCCATCACTTGGTCCAGCCTAAAATGACCTTTTCTAAAAAAAATTAAACCACAGCATCATAAATGAGACCCCAATGAGTATTCATTAATTATATAATTGAAAAATAATATCCCATTAGCGTCTATTTCAATTTGCCAGCCACTAGAAAGAAACAAATATCTCACCTTTTTCCTGACATGGCTTTTAAAACACCAAACATTCTTCATTATTTAGGTAAAAAGCCAGGAATTTCCAAAGCTCATTAATTCTATTCTAGGAAACTTTAACAACAACAATAATATTTTTAAACACTAGGCACAAAAAGAAAAAAAAAAAATTAGAGTCCTACGGCTGCTTTTAATAGAAATTGCAAGAGAGGTTTCTGGTTGACGATTCTGTAGGGAGAGGCACTCTTACCAGAATAAGATGTGCACTTGCTCCCATTTATTACGGTGTATTTCCAAAGCAATATAAAAAGCCTATTCTGCAAATTCATCTCCAGATTCAGTTACCAGATAGTAGTAAAAAGCAATATACAGCAATTTCCTTAATCGCGGTAGATTTACAGTCGTGTATCCCAGCCATGTTCTTATTTAAGCTTCTCACCTTTCAAATCATTGCATCTGCCTTTCGTCCTCACATGGATTTTACAACATCACGTTTAGCTGGCATCCCATTTGCGCGGAGGAAGGAGGCAGCAGGGAGAGCCGGAGCCGCGGAATACCTGCGAGGGGGCGAAGAGAAGGAACCTGCTGCAGTCGGGGGACGCTCGTGTGCCCCTGTCCCTCGTCTTTCTGTCCCTCAGCGAGTCGCCCTCAGTCAGCTGCGAGCCCGGCTGTCTGGGTTGCCAGTCCCTGACTCAACATTCCCAGCATTCCCGCGGAGCCGGGGCTCCAGCGGCGCGGCTCGGAGCCGCCGGGGGCGGCAGCGGCAGCACACGCACCGCAGCCCGTCATTGCTGCCCATCCATCGCCAGCCCGCGGGTTCCAGTCCCCACCCAGCGAACGGCTGCAAGCGTGTTACTTACTGTGAAACAGCCTAAAAATACACCTATGTCTGCCTAAAACTACAGAGGCTAAATTGCTTTCTCGCCCCTGTTCACCGAAGGCCAGAAATGTACAAAGGCAGCTGCTTCAGAACACGATGTCTAAAAATCCATCACTATATGTGTGCATGTACAGAAACAGAAAAAATCCAGAAATCTGAACCTGTGTTTTGGCTTAAGTATAAAAGAAATGAAGATGACATCCATATTTATTTGTATTTTTTTCAAAAGCAATATGCAGGGGAAAAAAAGCACAGGATAGCTGCTATGTGACACCCAAAGCAGTTTTCTTTCTTTCATAAGGAAACTGCAAACTGCATTAAAAATTATTCCTGAGATTTTACTGTTTTTTATTAAGGGGAGTGAGAGAAACTTCTATAAACATCACTGGCTTCTCATCCTAAGAAGGTAGGGTTTGTTCCTTTTCTATTTTTCCCTCGTCTCTTTTGTTTTTTAGTTTAATTACTCTGTTTACAATAATAAAGTGATCACCTTCGGTCTTTGGCTTCAATGCACCTTCATACCTTACCCTACACAAAATTCCACAAACATATTTTATCTGTCTCCTCTTGATCTCATTGCACTAACAATGATTTTAAGAACCACGTCAGATCTGTAGTTGCTTTAATATAATCTCTATTTTATTTCTCTCTTGCCCACATATGCACCTATAAATGCCACTCAAACATTATTGAGAAGAACAACTTTTATGGAATTAATGTTAAAAACTATGTCAAATCAAATTGATTTCAACCAATGACGTTTAAAACTAGCATAATCCCTTTATTGCTGTATCTGAATTATCCAAAGTCAGTTGAAATAATTGGCTGTCAAACATTTATTAGGAGATGCTGGAACGCCATTCCCAGCAGGAGCATAGCAGGTTTGTATTTCCCCAAGAAAGGGACACACTCTTACAGTACCCACGTACCTTAGCTGTAATTGCAGTAGAGGGCAAATATTTTTTTCTGAGTTCAAAATAATGGAATAACCGTGATTAAAATGCAAACTTCAATTGCTTTTAAACCTGTATTCTTATTTGAAGCCATTTCTGTTCAACTAGTTTCAAAAGCATGAAAAATACAGACACAGAAAATCTGTTCCTGGAGAAATTGACAAGAAGGGACATGGTTTTGTATACAAATAATTTCACTTGATCTGAAAAGTAAAGTATTCCTCAAGAGTTAGCAAGTCTGCAGCTGTAAGAAAACGGAAAAGCACTACAAAATATGGGTCACTACACTGAATGCTTCAAAGCACAAGAAGTGTCCATTTTCAGCTTAGTCCTTAATTTGGATTCAGCATGAAATAAGAATCTCTTACAGACCTGTCTCAATATTGCTAAATCCAATTCTGTCTCAATACTGTTAATGATGACAGGACTCCTGTTCTAAGTGGTGTCAGCTGCTGACAGGTTTTCAGACATGTCACACCATTCCGCTCTATATGAAAAGACAAACATCAGGTTCTGTCCTATCTGTTTTGTGACTCATTCACTGGCAAAGACTGAGGGCCTTGTGATAGCCAACAAAAGCCAGAAGCATCCTGACAGAGGACCAGTAGCCTGAGAATCTTCTTTCCAAGGAATAATCACTGTAGGAAGACAGAGCTGCCATAGGGTTGCAACAATACTGCAATGAATTAAGCTTGCTATCAATCAATAAATTTTATAGCAGAGTTCATCACAGCCCATCTCAGAGCAGCAGACACTCTGCAGGGGACTGTCAGCATTACCAGTGCCAAAGAACAGAATATACCCACCATGGATAGGACCACAGGAGACCTTTGTGGGAAAAAAATATTTTGCAAAATTGTACTCAAGAAGACTTGTTAGAAAAATGTGCAGTTCAAAAGAAGGGGAAAAAAGTAATCAGAATTTTACAGCTAATCTACTTATTGTATTAGTAGAAACAACATCCATGCAAAGAACCTCAGGGTCACATAATCCAAACCCTTCAATAATATTCATTCCTTACGTTCAAGACAATGCTGGAATCCAAAATGAAAGGGTAGGATAATAACAATAGTGTGTACTTAAGGTTGACTTCCTTGCAGCTAATGAAAGTTCTCATTTCAGTCTGACCACAGGACCATCTGTGTTGTCCTTGGTGCCATGATGCGGGGCGGGGGGGGGGGGGCCATTAAGCACAAAAAGAGGCACATCATCACTTTTTTTTTCTTTTGTTTATTGTAAGAGGTTCCCATTAACTACTAGACATATCTTTCAGCCAACTGTTAGAGGAAAGCAGTCTGTTGTAAAACTTGAACCACTATTTATAAGGTGCCATGTGATGCTATGTCTAATGCTTGCACTTGTCAACAGTTTCTATCTTCAAATAGATTTTTGGCTAGCAGACTTCAGCTTATTTGTTTTCTACCTTAAAAATGCAATATTTTCACAGTTCTTTTTGCTTTCACATCAGGACCTGTGGAAACCCTTCTGAAATTAATGGCAAGAGTTTTTTTTAACTTCAATTAGCCCACATTAGGCCCTAACCAAGTACAGCAAATATGAAATACAGACTTTCAAGTCCCTTATTTTCCTCTGTCTATGCTATACTGATTTTGGAAACAGAAAAGTATAAAGCATACTTATTACAACCATTGTGTACTTATTCTAAGTATAAATAACTCAAAATAACATATAATGTATAATGTTACTTATTGTCTTCAATTCCTGTGCCATTTTCTTCTTCTCCTCTCACCAGTGGTACTAAGACTTTAGCAGCAGCTAGCTCCCTTTCATATGTGGTGAAGGTAGATGTTATTTAATGCCTAATTTCTTTAAAAACAGAAATACAAATCAAAATGAATCTTAGTTCCTGCTGCATAATTCCTAGCAAGCAACTGCAGGTGTGTGCTTTAAAAACCCAGGAAAACATATTTGAGCTTTAGGCATTGAACCTGGCCCTACTGGGCACTATTCCTCTGTGCTTCCCCAGTGCAATTTGATTTACACTGAAGGTTACAGAACTAAAAAAAACTAAAAAATATTGCCTTTATTATGATGTGGTAATCAGATTTTGAGTAAGCACTTGCCCCGAAAAAAAACAAAAAGCTTCAAACAAACAAATAATTGAAATAAAATTCAATTTTCTCTTGATTTCAGAATGAGGCCCTATCAGTCCAGTCCATAGTGGTGGTGCACTCATCAGGCATTAACTTATAGACTGCTCATCCCTGTTTATCAGTTTATATATTCACCTACAAATACCAGTCAAATTGAATTACAAAAGAGTTTCCACTACATGTTAAGCTTCTCGTTTTGCTTTCCTCATGACATATCACCCAAGTCTGCTGTCATGGTTTTAGAAGACACTTGTATAATTTATTTATTATTAATTTACATGATGACATGCTTTCCAAAGGATGGAAAAGTGTTATTTGAATATACCTGAACACACAGGAGACCATTGAGGAATTCATTAGAATGCATTATAACGCAAAAAAAACCAAACAAACAAGGAAAATATACTCTTTTGTAATTGCATAATTTAGCAGTTTTTTGTGTACTGCACAACCTATATCTATTCAGGATAGAAATAAAGCTACTTTGGCACATGCTGTTAATATCACAGTTACAAATACAGCAAAAAACACTAAAATAATTTAATAGTAAAAATACGCCCCACAGAAGTTCTCCACCTTCCACATCTCAAAACAGGGCTATTAATATGCTTTTGCAGAAACTCTACAATGTATTTCAGAGAGTTAAAAATATTTCTTAGGAAAACCCCAGGAACTTCTAACACTATGTAGCAAATATAGCTTAAACACTTTGAGTTAGGTTTAACATTTTAAATATTATCAACGGTCCTTTATTTTACTGGTTGGAAACACCATATTACTGCTACCACTATTGCACACGTGAATATATACAGTGACTGTTATATAGAAATGCTGCTGAATGAGCACTGACTAGTAAACTCTTAGATGCTGATTTGGGGCTTTTTAGTCACTTCAGACACACCAGAGCTGAAATCCAACTGACTTTTCAGTAAGAATTAAGCTTTCAAATGCCAACCTCACTCCTGAAAAGTAAATCCAAATACTAAAATTTTACTTTCAAGTGTCAACATGAGGCACTTCATCTGAAGGCCGTTGGGGTTCTCCTCTCAATTCTCCAGTTGCAGAAAACAGAGCTCTCCTTGCCTACATATAACCTCAGCACCCACAGCAAAGTTAGCAGGTATAAACATTAGGATTGTAGGACTACTCACCCCTAGTCCATCACCTTTTCCCAGCAGAATTATAGGGTGGTTACTCAGTGAGGGAACCTTTTATTGGCAGCACAATCTCCTCCAGTTTTAAACAGCTGAGTACTGAAGCCTGAGGTGCTGCCTTAATCACATTCACATGCTGGGAGGACTGGGGCAGGAACCAATCTACCTGAGCTGGGAGAGCTAAACTCCATCCACCAGAGCAGTCCCCAATGGAACCCAATTTCTGCAGTGAGTAGGGCCCTATTAGATCAACCAAATTAAGGAACAATATCAAAATAATTAAGAACAGTAGCCTTGTATGGCTGCTTCAAAGCTGACAATGTACCTATAGCTGCTTCCCTGCTTTTGTGCTCATTGTGGATTCTGTTGAGGAGCTGCGTGTCCAACTGAATAACTAGAAATACAAAACACCTGGCCGAGGATGGCAACTCCAGCTCCCACAAGGGTTAGTTATTAGCTAATAACTGACATTACATAGCAGGTGTGAGCTTCACACTACTGTTATGTTTACAATAAGGTGATTTGATAGTCTTTCATCTGTTACTCTATATAGACATACTAAAGAAAATTTCTACACTATTTTGAGAGGGTAACACATTATATCCACTTTATAATACTTCACAGGATTACACAAGGTACACATTTCTGATGAATTAAGATGGGTTTATTTTATCTATTAATTTAAACAATTTACAGTGTGTTTTTATAGGTGCTTTTACACATATACTAGTACTCCTCTGCATCCAAACATGAAAGAACCTCCACAAATTCCACAGTAAAAAAATCTATGATACAAAGGTTCAGGTTGTCTCAATCTTGAAATCTTCTTCACTACAAAGTCCCAGAGCATTTAAGAAGAAAACACTTTTCCTGCTTTTGCGGTTCATCCAAAACTTTTGTGATACTATGCAAAAAAAAAAATCTAGAGAACACAACAATGTTAGATTTCTATCTTTGCTAATGTAGTTTTTGCTTCGTGTACCATGTAAGGCTAGACAAGGAATCCTACATTTCAGTAAACAGACAGTTGTCACATACTCTATAATCTTCACTGAAGTAATCTTCACTTTGTTGTCCCATTTTACTCACAACAGGATCTCATAACCATAGGATTTCCATTTTGTCATCAAGATTGTCAGTGCTGTGACACAGAATAACAAGTAGCACAAGTAATTCTGAATACTTCACTTAAGTTCTGGTCTTTTAAATTGAAGAAAGGTTAAATATAGGCTTTAAAATATCCTTTAATCAGTATTTCCATGTCAATCCTCTACTGGCCTGGCTTTGAGATATCAGGACTTCTCCCACATTTGAGCAAAACTTGGCCACTACTTGAGGATCTGACTTTAAGAGGTTATGTCCCCTTATTGCACCAATTCTAGAACTAAAAAGTGATAATGGTCTTTTTCTCATTTATTTTTATCACTTAGAACCAGCCCTGTAAACTATATGAATGTAAGCACATGTAATTAAATTTTTATAAAACAATTCTCTGGTATAAAGAAGAAATGGCTTAGCATTATCTTGATTTGTGCCTCTCAGCTCCCAAAATAGCATATTCCTATGTAGAATTCCTGTTGGGAATATGCACAAACTTTTGCCAGCTTCCAAAACACGCTTGAGAACTGGTATAGAGGGAATTTGTCCAGTCCAAAACCTGATTGTTCTAACAATTCAACAGTTCCGTTTCCATGCCAAGAAGTGTTTCCTGAGCCTGTTTAATTTTCTGGCAGAGATGTAACTGTAGGTGAAACTCCTTCTCTCTGGTTGATTGTCTGACTACAAAAGCATCTAATGAATAAGTTCCCCTCAGAACCTGAAATGTGCCTTTAAAGAAAGCCTACTTCAGTACTGATGATTGCAGATGAAGCACTTTCCTTAGGGGAGGCTTTAGATCCAGGAATCAGCTTGGTAGTGCCTTTTTTGCATTCCTCCCCTGAGAGTGTCTACTTTCTTCATTGCTTCAATCCCACTTTTACATCCTATTCCACTCATAAAGTTTGCTGATTATCTTTCTGACTAAGAGCAGTCTGTGACTTTAGTGACAGAAACACAACCACACATTGTAACAGAAGAATTTATGTATATACCAATAATGGAGGTCGACATTAAATTCAACTGATGACTTCTAATTTCTTTAGTAGGCTATATAGACCAAAACCAGAGAAGGCTTGCAAGTTAAAATAGAAAGGGAGAAATATTTTTATTCGTCAGTTTGACATTATATAACATTTCCCTACAGTTGGGTAAAAAATACTGCTCAAATCCAGCAATTCCTCCCTGCCAGTCTGGCACTTCTATTTCTAGTGGACTGCAAGACTCAGCATGTGCAATTCATGAGCATGACTGTGCCAGAGGTGTGACTGTGCCATGAGTGAGAAGGTGGCTCTTATAATAAAGTTCTTGCAAATTCAAGGATTTTTTTTTTCTGTTATCACTCGATAAAGTATCGTTTAGAGGAAGAAAAACCAATGTGTGATTATTACTAATTTCCTTTGTACATTTTTGTAAACTTTCTCACTGTTTAATTGATTTTTTGTGGAGAGTCAAATAAAAAAAATTACAAACAAACAAAAATACAACAGGAAAGTGTCAAACTTTAAGATTGGTAGAAATAAATAATAATTTGTTGGGTTTTTTCCAACTAGTTCTGGTTATGGATTGAATATACCATAGCAACTTTATTTCCCCATAATTTTTCTGCCCACTTAGACGTAATCTTGGGAAGAAAACTTACTTGAATTAGCTGAAAAACTACACACCTGAAAACACAGGAAGAGAAATGAAGCCTATAAACAATTGTTACTCTATTCTTCACTCACCTTTAAGGGTGAAGAAATATGTATGCTCCTGTTAATGCATTGGTATTCAGTATCCTTTTGGCAGATGTGGAAAAAAAAAGCAGAAGAAAACCATCAGCTATGCTGAAGCAATATACATATGATGAGAAGCAGATTTAGAACTCCCAGAAAAAGCCAGGCAATAGAAACAAATATAAGTATTGGTAAAATTCTTTTGTTAAATTACAAGCTAGAGGAAGCAATGCAATGCAAAATTTCACTACATTTATCAGCCACAGAGAAGGTAAGAGTAAAGCAATGGAAAACCTCACAAATATAGCTTATTTCCACTTTTCACTCCTTCAGGATATCAGGCACCTATATACAAGTGAATATTGACTCTAAACAAAAAGATTTTTCATGTTGGGTAAAGCAGTATTTTGCCATGCAGTACTGAATTTATTCTGGAATCTTCAGGTCAATCAGAAAGTAAATATGTATAGCACAAGAGAGACAGGCAAACCATATGTTACAGCAGCAGCCACTGAGAAGGGAAGGATAAATGCATTAATCACTTGAGTATAGCTCAGTTAAAAAGATTTTTATAAACCATGAAAGATCAGACTACAATACAGAGCATGACTTCTTGATCCCTGAGCAGACTGTGCTGCTACTGCTGTGTGAGAGCTGTATATGACCATCTTTATTAGGAATTAAGAACCAGAGAGACCTCGGGATAAAACAGGAGGCAGAAGTAACAGCACCCGTATTTTAAATAACATTTCTCTGCATCTTATTTACACTTACCTAAATTTCTCTGCTCCTTATTTAAATGTATTTTCAATTTTCATATATATATTTTTATTTCCTGCATTAATTTTTTTTAATACCTTGACCAGGCAGCCATGAAGAGGAGTACATTTAAAAATTAGTAGAAATATTTTGCAGCTACAGCAAAACCATATTACCTCTCTGCACAAACCGTATCGCACTGGAAATATTTTGTCTGCTTCTTTCATGCAGCTAAGTGGATTCATGGTTTTGGTGTTAAGGTTCAGTTGCAATTTTAGGATCCTAAACATTTCCATGGCCTGTGCTTGACAGACAAAAGGGTTAATTTAGAAATAAAAGGTAATGTAAACTACTTCGTGGTTTTTAATGAGAAGAAAAGACGGGAACATGGGAGCATAACTAGAGAAAACAAAGTATTTTGGAAGTTGACATTTAATTTGTAATAGTTTACAATTATATTAATTGAGTGAAATAGCACTTTACTTCTGTGGTATCGTTACAGAGCAGAGATTATGGTGATTCACAATGTATTATAAGGAACACAAGTGAAGAAAGAAGATCAGGCTTATGAAGGATTTCGTTTGGTACAGCAGCAGGTACTCAGGAGAGTAAGGTGAGTTCAGGCTGTGAGCACATAAATCCCCCAGATCTCCAAGACCTCTTAGAGTGCCTGTCGAGCACACCCATTACTGAACTTTCCTGTCATACCTGCTAACACAAAAGGTTGGTAGGCAAGGAAAAATGCCTGGTAGAAATATTCTGGTTAGACTCTTTCTTGCAGGGCTTCTATCTGCATTCAACTTTCATTAGCTCTCTGTAAAGCAGATTAGGGTGCCCAAAGGCTCTGGATCTTGGTTTCAGGCCCTTCTCAGACTCTGTTTGCACTATAGCACAGGTTTTCTTTTTCTTGCCAGGCTACTTTGTTTGATTCTTAAGAAGCTGCAGGTTGTTGATTTTTTTTATAGTCCTCTTCTTCCTCCGAATTTTTTTGATAAACACAACGCAGCAGCAAGGCAGCTGTGGAACTGAAGGATGGTATTTGACAGGTAGCTCCTGGTGAGATGAAGCCAGCAGGGGTATAAAAGCCCAAAAGCATGCCTTTGAAAGAAGAGTCATGTTCTTAAATATTGAGAAGTGATTCTCCTAAGATAATACTTGAAATCAGCACCCAGCATGTGCACCAGCCACGTTCTGGAAGACAAAATTGGCTGCTTCAGAGAGTTCAGCATAAAGCAGACGGTTGGGGTACTGCAGTTCTCCTACACTAAGTTATTAAAAGAAAAATCCTGTATGCTACTGAAACTCCAACTGAGGTGTTCCAAAATCATGCAGTTCTGATATAGAACAGAAAATATCCAAGATCTGCGTATTGCCATTTGAAGTTTAAGCTGTGGTCACCAAACCCACCCATATAATTAGCGTGGATCTTAGAGATGCTTTTACCAGATCAGCTTGGAATGTAGAATGCTTTCAGAGGTGTAGAAATGACTAAGACACATCCAAGTAGAGGAAAATAAACTAAGGAAGAAATGAATAGGAGAGGTGGGGGAAAGATCAGAATAAAGTACTGCAAGCATTAGAATTTTCATTTGTAGAAGAAAAAAGACTCCATATTGCAATCACAGAATCACAGAATCACAGAATCACAGAATCACTGGGTTGGAAGAGCCCTCCAAGATCATCGAGTCCAACCCAACCCTAATACCTCAACTACACCATGGCACCGAGTGCCACATTCAGTCTTCTCTTAAACACATCCAGAGATGGTGAATCCACCACCTCCCCAGGCAGACCATTCCAATACTTTATTACCCTTTCTGTAAAGCACTTTTTCCTAATATCCAGCCTATATTTCCCTTGACACAGCTTACAACTGTGTCCTCTGGTTCTGTCAGTTGCTGCCTGGAGAAAGAGACCAACCCCCACCTGACCAGAGCCACCTTTCAGGAAGTTGTACAGAGTGATAAGGTCACCTCTGAGCGTTTTTTTCTCCAGGCTAAACATCCCCAGCTCCCCAGCAATGGAATTATGGCTGTGGTTATGGACTAGATACTGGAAGAACAAGTGAAAGCTACTGAGTTACTGATGAAGTACTTTTTATTAGCCCAGGTGCAGCAATGGTCAGCACCTCAAGTACAGGGATGATGGAGCCTACACCAATCACCTCTGGTAGTCAGGTTTTGATGGAACTAAGGATACAGTATTATCCTTGCTATAGCTATTTTCTTCTTGTAGCAGAACCCAAGGTGGACCAGCATGCCTAAGGCTGCACAGTTCCTGTGCTCAAAAACCAGAAGAACTAGCACTATTCTAGCACTATCAGTGCTATTTTTTTATTGCAGAAACATAAACTGAAGATTCATTCGTTTAAAATACTGAATCTCTCAACATTATTTCCCCCTTTTCATAAGACAGAGTCTTTTCATGGTCTGATTTTGAAGGGAAGCTATCAAAAAACCATACATTTTTGAAACATAATTTTCATTTGTATATGCAGTTCCCTCTACTGCTCTCCTGATACAATCATATTTTATAGGAACACAGTAAGGATACCTCTGAGCTATTTTTATATTTCCTGAGTTATTTATTTGCAGTTTCAACTTGTTTGTTATTCATAATTTGAGTAAGCATATATCTAAATTATTGGTTATATTAAATACATATCTCTCCAGGAAAAAGGAACAATTCTTATCTTTAAAGCACTGACATACAATTAACTGGATAAATTTACAGTAGATCAAATAGCATTTTTCAGTCTAAAATAAATGCTTGTGTAATTTTAGTTAAAAATTCAGATTGTGTCAAATTAAAGACTCATCAAAGGCTACAGAGAGTCTATATGTTATATACAATAACAGACATTTAGCTTTGCCATCAGAGGAAAAAAAAATTATTTATTGATAAGCCTGAGTTATATTTTAGAAAGTATTACCATTCTGATGTTACTCTTCAGAGGTGGTGTGGCCTAAGGACAGTAGAGTGCAACTGTGCTTTTTCTTAGTTATTTCACACTAAGAGGCCAGAACTTAACACCTCCAAGAACAAAAATGGCCTCTTGTAAAAGGGGCCCTCCTGCCAAGGGCTGACATCCATGGGTCCCACAGCTGCTGTCACATGCAGCCTATTGGTTGTTTAGTCTGTAAATACAAACACTGCATAAATCAGGAACATTTTCAATCTAAACAGCGATAAAATATGACAGATGGATGTAGAACACAGATGGAAGGAGGGAATAGAAAGTCTTCATTGCCATATCGTACTTATTAGGAAGACAGAAATAGCTCTGTTGCTGAAGCACCTATGGAATGTATTTTGAGCTTGGAACTCTCATAAATCAGTTCCTCATAAATTGCTCAGCAGCTTCAGCCCTTTAGGCAGTCAACAGTCCCACTGCCCCTATTCTTCCTCCCTTTTTTTAAAATTTTGGACCCATGACAAAAAGTTCAAATTGTCACAGACATCATCTTCTTTTCATTCCCCAAAGCAAGAGTTAAATGTGTAAGCATTTTATGAGCTCCCAAGTGGCCTTAAAATCTAGTTTAATCCCATGGTGGTGTTATTTGGCTTATTCAAACTTCACAGGTATACAAAGGTCATTCAGAAAGATCTCAAGCATTCTACGTTGTTGATTTCCTTAGCACGAGAGAAAGAAAAACAATAACTCCTTTTTTAAGGAAAGAGGTAGAAGTGATAAAAGACACACAGGCAACAGGTCCCTTGTATCTATTATCTCTCTCTCCATATATATATATAGACATATACAGAAAGGGAGAGATCATGCACACAACCACCCCTTCTATACTGCAGCCATCAGGGGTGATGTGTATACAGCAAGGCCTGGGTAAGGAATCCCTTTCAGAGAAGCTTTTATGCAAAGCTTCAGTCAGTTAAATGATTTATTTAAATCATTTATGAAATATTATATATCATACACATGAAGAACCATGTAGCCTAATACTATTTTCACTATTTTACTTCTCCCTAAGGCTGAACAAAAGAATTTACCTTGAAAAAAATTAAATTACAATTTTTCAAAACTCATATTGCATAACGCCACGTAGCCATAGAGATGAGATGAAACTGCATTTTTCTGTGTTACTGGAAACAAGAGCAGTGTACATGCTATAAAAGGGAGATGTCGAGCATAATCTAACATATTTGAAGAAAAACCTTATCAATGTGTTTATTAATACTCTTTTCGGGGTTTTTTTTGCAAATGGAAAAGTGAAGTAGGGAGGGAAGAGGTTACACCCCAATTATCCAGGAATAGCAATCGATGTGTTTGGGCTCCTGGCCATAGAGCAGTTTCACAGGCTATCTTTGGAAATTCCATTTGGACATTTATGACAGGATAGTAGTAGCACCCCATATATCTAGTTCTGTAATTTAACTCCTAAAATATAAGTCAAAATGCATTCACAAAAACACAATTGGCTAAGAATAATCATCCAAAATTTCAGGGAAAATATCTGTAATCACTGTTAGAAACATAAACGGTCATTACTGTGTCAGTGTGCAGCCTCTACACTTCCAGCTTTCCAGATACAGATTCCTATTCTGAAACCTTCACTGGTCTGGCAATAATCCTTTAAAACCCCAGTTATTTTCAACTTAGTGTACATAAAAGTGAGAGAATTCAGCTCATTCTTATTATTATGATCCAGCAATGTAAGCTTCTGAATTACCCATATTGTGAAAGCATACTCAATTAAAAACCTGGGTATGACACAACAGTACAGAACTCCCTTTCAGAAACTGGTAACTTTTTATAACCGATAAAGATTTGTGCAAGTATGAAGCAATTACTTGTAGATACTGGAACAAAGGCTGGCAGATTTCATTTGTTCCAGAATATAACACAGCAGCACTATCAGACGTGCACTTGCATTACAGCAGGACAGAAAAGCCCCTGCAGAAGGAACTCCAGCCTGACCTGAGCTCCAGGAAGAATGTGATGGTTCTATGTCACACTTGTCATCACCATGTTCAGCCTTGTCCTGTAGTGGCCAGATAAGTGCTTTTTCTTTGAAGCACACATTATTTTTGAAAGCCATGGCACAACAGTTTTATCTCCTTTTCTTAATAAAGCTCCTTTGCCTATTCAAAAAGAATATCCTCAATTACTGGTGTCCCAATCTGCTTCTGTTCAACTTTATCTAATTCAACAGTGTGTAGCTTTCAGAATGAACAGAAAAGAAATACAGTAAATACTTATATTTTGGGGTAAGTATACTAACAAGAACCATACATATATATTAATATATGTATGTATGCGTACACACACCCCTACATATATTAAAGCTTTAATTGTAAAAACAAAACAGTTGGCAAAGCTTACTCATGAAGTGGGATTGAATCATAAACCATTCAAGAGATCCAGGCTGATTTCCCAATTTTCTGCAAAACAATTATTGGCAGATATAATTAACATTCTCTTCAAAGACTGATAAGGACTACAACTAAATTAATTTACATGCTCAGAAATTCTAAAGCACTAATGAAAATGATCATACTCAGCAAGTAGCATTTGTTGAGATTTATTAAAATTATTTTGAAATATATCCAAGATCAAGCCTAACTTGGTTTGAGAAGGAAGTTACAGTTAAAGAGCTTTGCTTAAAAAAACTTGACAAAATGGGACACTCGTACAAAAGATGACAGAAAGCATTAAATTAGCATAGGTAATTCTTATCTTTTTTGTTAAATCTCTATTATGCTGCATCTTCTGTTTCAGCTATACCCAAGGTTTGAACAGGTTAAAAACAAGGCATAAGCATAAAAGCAAAATATTTCCAATTCTAAAAGCCTTCTTTATTGTTAAATTTAACAGGCAGGGGGATTCAGTGTAGTTGATGTTTTCTAACCAAATCAATTTCTGCAATTATTTCTTCTACTCAGAGCTGAATCTGCAATTACTGCTTTTTTTTAATGCATGATTTAGCCTGTCAAAGATCTCCCAAGCACTGCACAAAATATGAAAGAAATCCAAAGAATTTCTGGAACTGGAATTGTTACGGCATAATTCATAAGTCTACAGTCAATGAAGTTTCACCTATTGCCAACTGCAATTACAACTGTCAAATTCTGAAGGAGGGAAGGCAAAATCATCATAAAACTTTCCATTTGGGAGCGTTTGTGATACTGTACTAATTAAGTTCACCACGACATGTAGCCTGTAATGTTAACAGTATCTTTGGAAAATGCATATAAAGTGCTGCTTTCCCAACACAAATTGTCATACAGTTACTGGGACTACCAAAATGTCAAGGAAAAGGACAATTTATTTTTTTAATTATTTTTACATTTAGGTTAAGTACTCTAGCAACAACCATAAGAAATGAATTCTCAACCAAACAAAAAAACTGCATGGAACCAAACAGAAAATTGAAAAAGAAAGCTTTTTCCTTCATATTCTTCTAACTCCATATAATGCAGAAGGTGACATTTGCAATGATTTATCACTCCTCCCTTCAAACACAAGTATGAATTCAATTAAATGTACAGTTCAAAAGTGAAGGAAAAGAGAATGGACTGAAATTTTGGGAAGAAGCCAATACTGATAAAGGGAAAGACAAAAAATATGGAAATGCCTATGAAAATGACAGTTTTACAGTGTAAAAAGAAACGGAGAGATGATGAAATTTGGTATAAAATCCTACTATTTATCCTTCAGCATAAATACCTTTATATTCAGTCTTCTGATACACAAGATTTTTGCTAATCAGAGTAGCAAAAATACAAAAATACAAAAGCAGCTGAAAATGGCTCTAGAAATGTCTGCTTGCTTATTTTTGCCTGTGGCCCATGGATGTGCTTCCCTACCTCTATCAGACAAATATACTCTGATGTAGATTGGGCGTCTTAACAAAACTTTTACATACACGAAATAATCCCATATTCCCTAAACATCAAATGGTGTATTAATTGTTTTCCTAAATCATGATACAATAAAGTGTAATATTTGTACTTAACTACACCCTCACTGACCATTTTAACATGTGCAGCATTTCTATAGTTGCCCCTCAATCAGAAACTTGAAAAAAGTATGCAAAAGATTCCGTTTTGAAGAAAAAATATTTGTTTTTATAGACTGTCAGGGCTCCATTTATTTCCTGCACAAAAATAAGCCCCTTTATACTTGCCCTCACTTCCCAAGTTGAGGGAGCTCTGAAACTCAGTGCTGAGTGCACCCTAAGATTCCTGAAAAATTTGGCTTTAAAAATTGAACACAAGAAGCCCCAGGAGCTCAGAACAGACCTTTACTTTTCAGATATGATCCATTACATGAACACATGGTTTTGCTTTCCCTCAGGGGTTCTGAGCAGCCCCTTTGCCCGAGTTCCAACAATCAGAATGGTTCAGACAGAATAAGTTAAATCTTATCCCAAGAAGACAAACAATATTATACAAAGTGATGGAAATATAATTACTGGCATTCATTTGCCAAAGTTATAATGTTCTTTTTTATTTCTGCAGCTCGTTTAAGTTTGATTGTTTCAGTGCTTTCTCCTAGGATATCCTCTGCATAATGATTTGTCCAAGCTCTGATGAACATTTCTTATCTAATGGATATAGTTGTTTTTATCTTAGGAATTTTTAATTTATGAACATTTTCTTTTTAAGGTGAGTTGCACTTTAAAAGTGTACGTATACAGAAGGAAAATAAAGAAGAGAGGGAAGGTATCCGCATAACACCTGATCAAGTGCTTGCTCAGAAAAATTCAGTGGCTTGACCCATTTTTTGTATGCAGAGGACTTAACTTTCTCCCTCTTTTCTCCACTCCTTTTGTCTCTTTAAGACAACATTCTTAAGTTTTAAACTAGTTTTACTTTATTAGTATTTGATTTACCAGTTTTTCCTGGTTTTATGAAAATCATTAATATTTGACAACAATTACAAACAAACATCATTATTAGTTCAATTATTTGGTTATTTTCTGCTGTTCTTGCTAAGGTTTTTGTTGTTTTTCATTTAGCTTTCATTGGTTTATGTTCCAATCCATACTGATTGATTTCTTGTGAGGACAGTTTCTTCAGTCCTCATATTGGACATTTATTTTATACCTGCTGTGAGATATTAATTTTATAACATTAAATGCTTCTACTGTGTAGTAAAATCTCATCAGTTCACATGGGCCAGTTACTATGCATGAAGCTGAAGAACTCAACAGTGCCAATTTGATGACTCTATCCAAAAGAAGGCTCCTTCAAGAAGAGTAGTAGGAGATTATTAACCTGGAGCAAAAACTCTGAGCTGTCAAAGGCTAATCCTGAGATGCTTGCCATGTCTTAATTAAACACAACATGGGCTGATAAAATGCAGAGAACCGACCTAAACTCCCTGCTGTACAGAGAATTTCTGCCTAGACATCAAAGACTATTTTGCATTCTCTGCAGCTTGCAAATTGTACTGAGCAGTTGTCAGATTACTGCATAATGCATTTCAGTCAAGACTGCAGGAGAGACTCATTTGTAACTATTTTGCAGGAGATGCTTTCCTGACAAAAATGAAATCTTAAGTGGTAATCCTTGTTTTTATAGCATTTAATTATAAACCACATGAAAAAATATTTTTAGGGGGAAAAAAAGATGATACATTGTTTCAAAGGAACACTTGTCCATCCCCACTTAATAAGCTGATCATTTGTAATTTATTTTCTTTTAAATCCAAAGTTGACACTACACATTAGCATTATATAAATAGTACTCTAATCTCATTACCAGAAAATACAGCTATTTGGATGTAAAATTTATTCTCTCCCAACATTTGTTGAGAAATATATTTGTATGGAATATGACAACTTCATGTTTTGACAGTCACTCTGTATTACAGTAAAGGACCATGAGGTTTTGTTTCCCTGCTAGTAAGAATGTAGAAAGAAAACCTGGTAAAAATCTGCAGCCCCTCAGGTTCTTAACTTAGACCACAATCCATTTTTTTCTTGATAATCTTTAGCCTTGCCATATGTAAGTTCTACTTCCATACTTTGTACCACTTCTATCATAACTCTACATAGAAATCCTTTCTAGTCACATAAACCTTGAAATGTTTGTGACGCATTTGAGACTTTTTTTTTAATCAGTTAAGATTTCCATGTGAAGAAACAGGACAGGAATTGACCGTGAGGAAAACTACGGCTATGTGCAATTTGAAAGTGCTGTGCACAAACAGATATGCAGCAACTACACCGGCCCTTTAGAAGCAGGCTCGCTTTAAAAAGTGAGTAGACATTTTAGGAAGGATCCAGTTACGTAATCTCTGAATGTTTCCTACAAACGAAGGTGAGTGCAAAGGTTACCATTCATAGGTGTGCATGAGATACCAAAATACACAAAATACTTCATAAATACTTATGGCAAATGCTATAAAGCCCAAGCAGCCAAATTAAGGGTTTATCTCAAGTGGAAATTAAGATTTCTTTTTCTGGTATGGTGCAACTCCACTGGAGCAACAGCCATTTTTGCCACCCATCAATCTGACTGCAGCCCAACCAAACCCACGGACTTGCATGTTCCAAAAGGAAAAGACTGCTGCAGGTTTCAATTTACATAAATTTGGGTTGTTTACTCCCGAGCTTCTCCTCCCAGTTTATGTTGTTCAGAAACATAAATGAAGTAAGAACATATTTTCTTTACATTCCTTATGTGCTTCTTTGTGGTCTAAACTGCATATTTCAGAATATAAAAGTATTAATACTCCACAAAACAGGTTATGCAAACACAGTGCCCATGCACACAATCTCAAGCACAGCTGTCTTTTAAATCCACCTGTATGAAGGAAGGAAATGTGCAAAACCCCACACTGAGAACAAAATATGGTATGGATGGCCAGCACATTTCTTGGCCACAAAGACAGCTTTCAGAAACTGAATACAGAAGAATATATTTTAGAAATATTCTAGTGTTTATAAACTTCTCCATATATAGTCATCTATGATAGCAGATATAAAGACTAATTTATGGACATCACGTAAGCCCCTGTTTGGAATTAGAGTTTAGAATCAGAACATGCAGTCCTGTATCAACAGGACTATCAAAAATCAAGTTATTTTCTTTAAAGAAAGATTTTTTTTTTTATTTTAACACTCAGTTTATATGGCACACAGATCACATGTTCATTCCACTAATCATCAAGTGTGTGCTGGCTAAAGATTAACACCAACTTATGCTGGCATTTGATTGCATTCAGTTGATAGTTACTCTTCATCGTGTTGCTTTTGCAGGAAGCAATCAAGGAAACTAGTCTAAAAACTTCCATTTAAATTACCTAAAACGTATTGGAAGCAAGGCCAAAACTGTTTAGGTTTCCCATTTAACTCCAGAAGCCCTGAAAATTACGTATTGATTTGAAAGTTTAAGGACACTCCTGATTTACTTTACTGCAATGGCTGGGTGTGCCAGAGAAACTACATACAGGTATTAAGAGGAAGGATAATGATTTCCACCCATCACTGTAGGATGTAAGGATACACTTTCTATGAAAGTCACATTATTCTGAAAAGGTTTGGGAATCCCTTCCTCCAAAAGTAAGTTAAAAACCAGAAATTAATGGACTCAAACCACACTAGCAGCATGTTCAACTATTTAAAAAACACTTGCCTATGCAGCAACAATGCCAAATACAAATCTGGCTACATTCCATATGCAACCCGCAAAGAAATGTATGCTTGAGGAGACCCTCTCAGCTGCATTTGCATTGTAAATACATTTACAAACTGAATTCCAGACCAAACTCCCATTGTTGCAGCTTCCACAAGGCACCACTAACAGTGTTGAACTTAATCATCGTGCCAATCCATTTATCCACCTGGAAAACAAATATAACCATTCTGAGTGGGGCTCTCATGAGAAAGTGATTGAAAAATCAATGTGACTTGTTCTCTTAAGTCAATTAAGACCAGATATTAATGGTATTTATGTGTCTGGAGATCAAGACAGACACCTGATGGGGCTTTCATAATACCTACCTCCCACTGAAATCTCATCCTCTTACCTTGCTTACATGAGCTATTAAAAAGTTTAATTAATGAGTGATTGAAGTGCTTGTATAGTGTTTCATGATCCTTAGGAGAGATGCATGTAGCCTGAAAGCATTTTTATTCAGTCCTCAAGAATGATAAACCCAGGACTTAAGAATGCTGGTGATTATCAGGAAATGAAATAGAGCCTGGTAATGCTTTTCCTGCAAGCACTGCAACAGTCCTTGCATTATAGAAACAAGTATTATCTCCTCTATTCTCCTTTCTAAAGGCATAAGCACTGTAAATAATATTTTTGGACAAGCCGTAAAGGAAACAATTTTTAGATTTCTTCAGATATTTCATTTCAACTCCTATGCTGCCCATTATGTAGGATTCTAATAGACACATAAAATTCCGCAAAGAATCAGTAAATAAAACTATTAAAGGTAATTATAATCTGGAAGCATGACAAATTAGAATATAGTCCATGCAATCAGACTTACTGTCATGAATAGATATATTATCCATAGTTTGGAATGCATGGCTAAAGAATCCAGTCCAAAATACCAAAATGCCTAATGATAATATGTAGATTCTGCAGCCACATACCACAAAAATGTATGTCAGTTGGAGGCAATTAATTTCATATCTTGTGAAAAGATATAGGGAAGATAAAACCACAGCTTAAGGCTGGAGTTTTACTACCTGATGCACCCTATGTTAAAAGTCTTTAAATAAAAGAGTTGTCTTAAATTTGAAAGGTTCCAATGATTTTAAATAGTGACAAATACTGAAGGGTGAAAAAACCAGAAGTATTTTTAAAATGTGTATCATTTAAATGTGTATTATTTAAATGTGTATCATGATTTATATTCAAAGACTCCTATGTTGGTTTTCAAAAAACATTTTAATTTACAGCATATAGGTAAGATTTCCATGCCCATTTAAGAAAATGTGTCACTTTTTAGGCTGCCTTAGAATTTGTACTGTCTGCAGTAGTGCACAATGTTCCCTCAGTGCAAGACAGGTAACTGGCCTGCTGAGGGACAGAGTAGTTCTCCTTTCCATCTTTGACAAATAAATACTTTGATACAGTCTTCCTCCAATACGTAAACATTCCATAGGGACTCCTTGTTAAAATGCAGCTCTGTTAAGGGACTTTGGATATTTTTAGACTTCTGCCTCTTAATGCGGGAATGACACACGACATTTCCAAGGCAGTTTGAAAGCAAAAAAGAAGTTATCTGGCCTTTACAATAACATAAAGACAAGTGTGCATTAATGGAATCAATAATTTTTTTACCATGTAAGAAGTCCTTTTACACAATTTAAAATCTGCTTATTTGCCCAAATAATTTTACTTTGCGTAGTATTTTATCAAATGCCTGAAAGACTTGCCAGTTTTGAAAGATCCAGTTCCAAGTCTTGACTTGCCTACAAAGAACACAGCTGTTTTTTACCCAAGTTCTGAAACCACCAGCTACTATCAGCTTTCTAAAAGAACATATCACTTGCCTAGCAAAACAGTGATAATTTACAAAATATCAAAATAAAAAGAAATCTAAATGGACTGTGAAACTTGTTTTATAGTCCTTATAAGATGATTTTCTCTATGACAAAGTTTTAAAAAGATGCTTGAAATGATATTGCCACCTGCTGTTTCTGACAAAAAGCAGGAGCCAGGTCTGGTTGGCTATATTATTTAAAATTCTGCAAGTATAATGGAAGTCTGTTAATTTAGGGAATCCATTGTGAAGCAGGGGATGAAATCTTGCTGCTTTTATCACCCATCTTGTATGTTCTGTGCTTCACAGGACTTAATATGCAGTGCACTATTGAGAAAAACTCCAGGTTTTCTTTTCTTTTCTTCCCTTGTTCAAGTCTCTATATGAAAGTTTCAAAGTCTTCTTAGCTGATGTATAGGTAAGTACCAAACAATAAGCTGCAAACCAATATTTGGGGGGAAAAGGTCATAATTTTGTCTGCTGAGAGATAATTTTAAAGAAATACAAGCAAAGCAGTTCAGAGATTTTTCGCGCACAATAAACTCCACCTCACTTTCTATTTCTCTATTATTGCTTTGTTCCCTGTGCAACCTCGCAAGGGCAGCACTTCTCTTACCGTCAGCTGGAGAACACACCAGAGGATCTGCCCCTTATCTTTGGTACCTTTGGCCAGACAAAATTAACCACGTCTAGAAGCAACACTATTCAAGACAGATCTTGAGGTCTTAACCTCCTTTGAAATACTGGAATTCAGCAAGCATTTGGCCTTAAGCATAAGCCTAAATATCATCTTGAATAGTAAAATAACTCAACGGGCTCTGAAGCACTTTATTGAATCTGACTATATTCTTTAACACAACCAAATGCTCCTTTGCAAAACGCAGATTGATTTAATTTGCAGGTTTACGGGTTCCATTATTCCAGAAGCTGTACCCACACAACAGCAATGCTCAATCTACAGCTCCTAAAACGCTTCTCGATCATCACAAGCGACCCATGAACACGCACCAGCACCTGGAGCGCGGTATGGGAAACCACCAAGCCAGTGAGGATGGCCAAGGGCCGGATCGCCCAGTTCAGCAGGAGAGTGATGCAGAAACCGCTCCGGCAGCGCAGCACGACGGCTCCCGCAGAGCCCCGGCCGGGACACGGCAGGTGGCAGGGACGGGACGGTTCCTACCGGGACACGGCTCCGCTGGTTCGCGGGGGAACTCCCCGCCCTCCGCTCCCGCCCAGCCCCAGCCCCCGGCAGTGTCTCGGCCCTTCCCTGCTCGGCTGCCCCGGGACACCCAAGACCGCCGTTCCATCCCCCACCTTCAGCTTCTCGCCCCTCTCCCGTCTGGTCCGTTTTGCCCCAACCACACCAGAATATAAACAAATAAACAAATAAATAAACTGAAAATGCGAGCGAGCAGCCGCCGCCCTCCCGCGCAGCGGCTCCGGAGGCAGCGGGCGGCTCAGACCCTCCCCACACTCATCTTCTCTCTCTCCTCCTCCGCCGCCCCCTTCTCGTTCCTCTGCTTTCCCTCCTTCCTCCGCAGCTGCTCGAGGCCGGGGATAATCGCCCGGCAATTGCTTCGCACCCTCGGCGGGGCTGCGAGACTCCATCCTCCCGGGACGGGCGGGTGCGGAACCCAGCGCTCCCGGCCCAGCGGGATGTGCGGGACTCTATGGGTACCCATCCCCAGCGCTCCCGGCCCAGCGGGATGTGCGGGACTCTATGGGTACCCATCCCCAGCGCTCCCGGCCCAGCGGGATGTGCGGGACTCTATCGGGACCCGTCCCCAGCGCTGCGGGCCCAGCGGGATGTGCGGGACTCTATCGGGACCCGTCCCCAGCGCTGCGGGCCCAGCGGGATGTCCGGGACTCTATCGGGACCCGTCCCCAGCGCTGCGGGCCCAGCGGGATGTCCGGGACTCTATCGGGACCCGTCCCCAGCGCTGCGGGCCCAGCGGGATGCGCCGCTCTCCATCCCCCGGCGCTCCCGGCCGTGCCGCCCCGCAGTGCTGCGGGTGCCCATTGGCGGAGGCCCCCCGCGAGCAGCCAATCGGCGCGCGGCTCCTTCAGCGGGGCGCGGAGCTGAGGGCGGGCGATGCTCGGGGCTCCGCGCGGCTCCGCGGCCGCCGGGCAGCGCCATGAACCTGGGGTAAGGAGTGAGCGGGGCAGGGCCGCGCCGGGCGGGCAGTGGGACGCGGTTTCCGCGGGACGCGGCTCTTCGCGGAGGGACGGGCCCGGCCTTGCGGACCGCGTCTGTTCCGCGCCGGGGCGTGCAGTGCCGCGCGGCCGAGGGAGCGGGATTGATCTGCGGGACAGAGCAGGGGGCTAGCGAGCCTTCCCGTGGGAGGGCCTCGGGACGGGCTCTGGGAAGCGGTGGACGGGGTGCGATGGCCGGGCCAGCGTATTCCGGCGGAGCGAGGGCGGCGCGCACCCTCCGCGTCCCGCGGTGCCCGCCGGCTGCGGCACAAAGCGGCCGCGGGATGGGGCCGGGCCGGGCGGCGGCTCTGCTTACTGAAGTGCCCCTTTCTAAGGTTCCCCTTAGATAGTTGTGTGCGAGCTCCAACTGCGCTGGACTTGTTAACTGTTAACATTTTTATAATGAAATGTGAACATGAAGTGCTATTTGGAGCACTTATCGTCATATTGGATTGTCCCAGCGCACGGAAGAAAGAAAGGCAGTTGGGTAATTTACACTGGCACGTTTTTCTCTTCTTGTAAACGCTTATAACAGCGCTTGTTCCACTTGCGAAGGTGGATTGTTGTGTATGGAAGCACAACCAAAGGCTGTTTCCACAATACAGCCCTTCTTTGTGATAAGCGTCGGCGTTCCGGGAGACTTGGTTAGAGATTTGTGTAGCACCCAGTTCATATTGTTGGATTATTAAATTCTTGAGGCATATTGCTCTGTATAACGATCCTGAGTGGCACCTTTAGTGTCAAAGATCTATTTTTCAATACGTAAATCCAGTTTTTTCAGTATTGATAAAACCATACCCTCTTCAAGACATGTTGATTTCTTTAAGTAACTTCTCAAAACATAGCTTGGGATGTGAAAGACCATCTGGAACAACAGTAAATACTGTGTTACAATTAAGTACAATTGTTCTTGTGATTAATGTGAAAATTTTACTATTATCAGATTAATATTTCAGATTCCACTCTCTCTCTCATTTTGCAGCGATGGACTGAAGCTTGAAACTGAAGTGCTGGATGGAAAGCCTAGGCTAATTTTAGCTTCTTCTGGTATTTTTTTAATCGTTTATCTCAAGTAATCTTTAAAGCTTCTTGAAGTTAAACCTAATATCCAAGAGACATAAAGCCCAGCTTTCCTGAAATATTTTTCAGATTAGGAAGAATGTTTGTGCATTGTTATTTACAAGTCCTCTCTCTCACCAGCTTGATTCTGAACAGTAGGTTGATAATGAAGCTCTGAATATCTGTGCACCAGGGAACAGCTGGCAGGTAGTCTGCACTGCTTGGTTTGTCATTAAAATAAAAAGTTGAGTGCTATTGTGTATCAGCTAGCATTACTTGATAATTTCTGTAACTTTATAGCACATTACCTGCCAGGATAAAAGAGGTTTAATAACTGCTTAATTTACACAGCATGACATCATTACAATTACATTTTTAAAGTACCTTCAGTTTTTGCGATTAACGTTTGTAATTTTCAGTAAGCAATTTATTTGGCCAAATCTCACTACAACCATCTAAGATATACTGAAAACACCTATAGTGGTAATTAAGCGTTAATAAATTCTATTTCTGTGATTTGTCAGACATATGTCTCTGTAATAAATTCCATTTTTGTTATTTGTCAGACATACATTTCTGTACAAGATTACTTTTCCTAACTGATCTATGTAGTCAGGATACAGAAATTCTCCATTAAATGCTGTTTAAGTTATATTTAATGTTCTGCATTTACCAGACAGCTGCCTGATGAGACATTATGTGGTGTTTAGAGCCAGGAAGGAATTCCAGTGCTCTTTACAACCATCCTTAGCATCTTTGGCTGGGTAGGGGCAGTCTGTGTTCCAGAGTGCTCCAAGATAAAGCCTTGCCTTGGACTGTGAACTAGCCTTGAATATGCAGTCTTTTCCAGAATTAACTTGTTTATGCACTGATATAAACAGCATTTCCTTAAATTGAATGGTGTCAAAAATTGCATTAAATTGTATTTGTTCTCAATTTTAATTTCTGCACTGGAAAACACTGCTCATATTCTTAGGGGCCAAAGTAGGATTATTCTGCAGTAGCTTAAGCCACTACTGGAGATAGTTGTTCTCTCTTACACAGAAAAAAAGTCAAAGAAAACAGCTATGTGTACAGGATTTCTTGAGTACCACATTCCCTTTATTAATATTGGAACATTCTTTATTCATAAGTATTATATTGAACATGGTACTTATTATTTTTGAGACTACTACACCTCTATGCATCCTCTAGGATGTGAGTTAAAAGACTTAAGAGTAATTCAGGACACTGCTGTGGGAGTAATGGGGACAAACAACATCATAGAATCAAAGCAGGCGTTACCACAGGGGTCTCTGAGAAACAATGAATAGCAGGGGAAGGTCAGACTGGCACAATAATTTGACTAGATGTGCGTGAAACCATACAGGTTTGTTTTTTTTTACAGGAAATAGCTACTGAAATATATCTAAATCTTTTTTCCAATATACTTTTGAAGTGTGTATACAGAAATAAGTAAAAAAAAGTAAAATAATCAGGGCAGATGGTATGGGAAAAGTACTTTCCCCCTGATTTACAAAAATCAGATGAATATAACATTCTACTAATTTCTTGAGATTGTTTTTCAGGAGCAGGTTGTTATTAAATACTTCTTTCATATGTTTGCGTTTGTTTCCCAAAAGATAACTCAAAGCCTGCCATGAAGGTAAGTGTAAAATTTTTAGAACACACGAATTTACTATTTGTTAACAGAAAATACCAAAAATTGAACTGTTTAAATACTTGTAATCAATTATATTTACGAAAGAGAAATATGTGCTTATGGGTCCCTTCTAACTTGAGATATTCTGTTATTTCTCAGGTTTATAATAGCTGTTCAAAAGGATGAATTCAAAGTTTATTTTTACCTTTTCAAAATGCTTTCGTTTTCTTGGCCAAGAAGTTAGAGCAGCAGAGGGAATCATCTAAATCAGAACTTTCAGAGACTTTAAAGGAATTCTGGTAAAACAGATCTGAAGTGTGTTTAATTTCAAGTTTGGTCATACAGGTTGTCTCTGAGTAAACTGAAATGCAGTGGACTTGAGAAGGAGAAAAAGCAGAAAAAGGTATCAATACACAGGAAATAATTACAAGGGTACACCAAGGACCTTGGAAAGGATAAATCTTTAGTTCAGAATGGAAAAATCAAGACTGAAATACTGCTGGCTGCATGGTGAAAACATGTACCTATTTGGAGCCAGGCTTCAAAAACACCAAAATAAAGCAGAATTAATGCTTATTAATTCTTTTAAATGTCATGCTACATAAATTTATTATTCATACTGTCATTTTGAAATACTCAAATTCAGGTGCTGTGTTCTCTTCCAAAAGTATTCCTGGCACTCATGAAGATATTTCATTAGCTTATACAGAGTTTCTACTGATGGAACAGAAAAGAAAAATGACACTTACTTTCCTTGTTGCTTCAATCTTGTTTTCATTTGTTACAAATACAATTTTATTTCCTTATTTAAGAGATGGTGAAATCTTTTTGCTTTAACAGATGGGTAATAAAGCCAGAGCACCTAAACGGGCATTGAGAATAAAGCACAGTGGGCTCATCTTGAGGCCAACACAAAATGCTTGTATCAAGCAGGAAAATTTAATAAAACCAAGGAGTGAATCAAGCTTATCAATGACAAAAGGTGAAAAACTGCAAGTTAATAAACACTCCTCACATGAAGCCACTTTCCAAAGAGATAAGACAAACAGATACCCTGATTCAGAGGATACTAATATTGTGAAAAAAACTAAACAGAAACCTCAAGCCTCATATCTATCAGCTGAAGACTTAAAAAGTTTGGTGTGTTTAACACAAGAACAACTTCAACAGATCTTGATGATTGTTAAAGAGGGAAGAAGCATCTCTGAGACTCATAATGAAAAGCAAGAGGAAATGGGTAAGATACCAGCCATTGGATACATTTTTCCATAGAAACAGAGCAAAATGTGAAAGCTTAACTTTGAGTCAATAATTTATTTGCACATTGTAGAGATGTTACACTTGGGTTGGATGGTCTCAGACAAAATACTATTTGCCATTATGGATGTGAGCTTGTTACTGGCATTTCAGAATTATAACAGTAAAAAGGATGTTTGATAGTATTCTGAAGAGCAAACCAGAAAGAAATATTGTCACTGTTACATGCAAAATAAGAACCATTTTACACTGAGGGGGAAAACACAGAACTGTACTGTACCACTGCTCAAAGAGAAGGGCCCTTGTGGTTTGTGAAGAGTTCAGGCCTTCCTCTGTGTCTCAAAAGCAGCCCTGCCATTTTCCTATGGCCACAGATGGATGTGTCTTTTTGCGTAACTGGACTATTACTGCTGAATAGTATTTTTCTTTTCCCCTCCACAACTACCCAGAAGTGTAAGAACTGTTGCTTATCTTCCTTCATTGCATCCTTCCTCCTCTTGGTGGATCTGTGGAGGGGGTCAGCTTTTGCACCAAGAATAAGACATCCTGCAGTTAATTAGAGTCCCAAACTCTGAACCCTTGGCCAGAGTGATTACTAAGTCTACCATTTTAAAAATACCCTGTGAAGGTTGAACTTACGTGCCTTAACTATATAAGCAGGGCTGAAAACACTTTTGTTACATTGTGGGAAATTTGCGAGTTTCTACTGCTCTCAAGGTATTTACTCGAAGCTGAAGAAAGTTTAGTGGTTGTGTGTATATATATATATGTTTATATATATTTATGTTCTACCACAGCTACTCATGAAGCATCAGAGGAAAATGTAGCACCACTCCAAAAAGATGGTGAAGTGTCCACAGTTCCAGATGAAGCAAACTCTGATTCAAGCAGGAAACAAGCACATCCACAGCCAGGACAGAAAGTTATGTAGGTACATTTGTGTTATTGTGTACAAAAATTGTGTCTCCAATAAAGCTTCATATCCTATGTTCTTAAGAACACTAATATTGTTTATAAACACTAATTAAAAACTTACCTCTAAAATTTAACAGATCAGCTTTCTGATAAAAATCCTTCCTCCTTCCTTTTCTCTAGAAAGGATTCATGGAAACCTGCTGACTTATTTAGTACTTTGGGTGAAAGAGAAGGGGAGAAAGCCTTATTGGAATTTAAAAAGACCCAGTGGAAGAAAGAAATAGGTATTTATGATGTATAAAATACATTTTTGATCAATCTTTATTACACTCAGGATGCCAATAAACTTGATATTCCTTATGCCCTTTTAAATTTAATTATATCAGTACAGTTGCTACAAATTGAAAAGTAAATAATTTAGTAAGTCTCCAAGACAGATTAAGATTTTTGAATTTCAAAAGTTTATGCAAAGATTATAAATTCTTGCAAGAAACACTTCTTAGCCAACTAAATATTATCTCAAATAAATGTATTATTATACTTCGTATTTTAGTTGCTACTTGCCAGCAGTTTTGTCACATTCTGACAGTGGTTGACAACCATTCTTGTTAAAAAATTCCTTTGTTTTTTTAATGGGAACAGCATCACCCCAATCTACAAGCATGACTGAGTGTATGAAATTGCAGTTTGAGCTTGAAAGAGTTTGCAGCCCCATCCCCAATCAAGGGGAATCTCTGGAGAAAACTAAAACTGTTTAATACAGTAGTAAATTCTCTCTGACAAATTAAGCTTTTTATGATTCACATGGAGGAGTGCTGTGTTTTGTTTTGAACCTGGATTTAGACCGTTTGGTTTCAAGGCTTAATTCTGCATTGTCAGTAGCTTCCATTATAGCTCCGTTGGTTTTAATAATATTAAAGTAGTTCAAGACTGGTGTAACAAAATGGAGAGAGCTCATATTCTTGTTTTCCCTGTTTCCCTGGGAAATTGTTACTCCTTCAGTGTTTTTTAGTCTCAGGGAGACTCCCCAGTTACCTCTGCATCCCTGGGCAGACACTCACTTTGCTCTTAAGAGCAAGGTCATAACTGATTGCTGAGACTGATTGGTGACAACTCTTGTGTCCATTTCACAGTCCAAGTGCATTGCTGTTTTTCTTTTTTTTTAACTGCTAAATATTTGAAATAGGAACTCTCACTAGAATTTGGTTTTCTTTGTTTAAGATGAACAGGTAGCACTGAAGAAGAAACGGAAAGAAACTTTGGAGGGAGAGGTGGGTTACTTCTGGGCAAAACTTGGCAATAATAAAACCCATAAAATGGAAACACCTGACCCAGACCAGGTAATGCTGTCAATAAATACAAGAGCACAGTTTTCACAGCACTGTTGCACAACAGTTTAACTTGTAATTCATAGAAGATTTTCTTTTCTGTACAAATCCTGTAGAATCCAGTATCAGTGGTGCTTTAAGCCTTCTCAGGGCATGAATTGCTGCAGCTTCCTGGTCCACACTTACTTGTTGCTCCAGTTTGTAACTTCTCAGCTTAAGATCTTTGTAGCAGGAGCAACCCATTCCTGCCCTTGATTTGGATTCCTGACTAAAAAGCATAAGTCTTTTCTTGTTCTGTTTGGGGGAGTAGTCTCAAATGTAATTCCTGGCTGCATAATTATAGATATTGTTCATGAACTCACATATATTTGATTGCTTATGTAATGAGCACAGCACTATAACTTCTAGCTTTTTTAAAAGGCAGCTGTCATTCTGAAAACACTGTTAGAAAAATACATTATACTCACAAGAGACTTCTCCAGTAAAATTTATTGCTGTTAAACAGAAGTTAGGGTTGTATCTGCTATCATGTCTTGCAGCAAAAGCAAATTGCACTTTTTTTTGTGGCACATTCAGCATTCTACATAATTGATAAATAGCGGATAAAAGATGCTTAGTTAATAGTTTGGGCTGAGGTTTTAATGACCAGCAGCTTCTACAAGTATAATTTTGTTCAACAAAACAGGTGAACTAAATAGATCTTAAAATAGTCCCTTTATTTGCAGACAGTGTTTCCAGCTGACTCAGTTCATGGCAGTGAGGAAAACTCTGCCTGTACAGCTGCTTTAGCCACAGAGGCTGATGGAGTTACACTGAATGTTCCAAGAGCTCCAGCTGGGCACTCTTCTGATTTCAGTTCTTCTGACTTCCCAGCTGGCAGTTGCACTGCATTGGCTTTCAGGGTAAGATCTTAAATTGCATGCAGGGTTTTTTTACTTATTTATTAACCACAAATGTTTGTCTCAAGAAGTTCTTTTAAACCAGAATTCCTTAGACCTTTTTGCTGTGTGTAAATAACTTTGAACGAATGAATGTTTACCAAAATATCAATGCTTTGAAGACAGCACTTCCTCCAAGCCTGATGTGAAAAACAGTACTCGAGGTGTGCCATGCAGTATTAATTAGCTTTTAAGTATGTGTTGAAGAAATAGAGAAGTGGGAACCTATATAAAATAAAAAATATTGGTGGCAGGAGATTCAAGAAGTAGGTCTTGAGTAATGGCTGGTAGGCACTGATTGAAAAGAGTTTTTTGTCAGATGGCTTTGAAAGTTCTCAGTACTAGAGCTTGTTAAATAATACAGAGATCCATTAAGAAGCAGAAATAGAAGAATTAAGATGGTAGCTCCTTAATTTGAGACAGATTACTGCTAATTAGATTGTGGTGCTGAATCTACCTGGAACACAGACTGAGCAGTGAACCATAGGAAGAAAAAGGCATTTCTGTTTATTATACAAATAAGTAGGGTTTTCTGGAGTGAGAGGCTGATGCTTCAAGTTAGAGTAATATTCAGAATTCATCTTTCTATTAGCAGTTGGATACTTGCGACAGTTACAAACTTATATCCTTTTTTTGTGCCAGAGAAAGGCCTGGTTTTGCTCACCAACCAGAGGCAGAGCTTTCTGTCAAGTCTTTGTTATGAGGCTGGACAAGATACTTAATTTTTTGTAGGAGAAGTAGCAGTTATCTTATTTCAGGAAGCTGTGCCACAAGAACAACCTTTGAAACACGAGCAACAGAAGAAGTGGCTTGAAGAGTTGGACAAGCAGAAGGAAGAAGCCAAACTACGAAAAATAGAAGAAAAACTTAATTTATCAAAGGTATCTGTGGTTTAGAGGGACATTTTGAAATAAGAGAAGTCTTTCTCTAGTTTTGTTTTAAGAAATAAAAGATGTAATTAGTGAAGTGGCAACAGAGATGAAATTTCCTGCAGCATGTCCAGGTTTTCACCATAAGGATGGACTTAGTGAACATTGAGCCAGTGGCTGTTCAGTATTTCAGTGTCTGGTGTGTCAGAGGACTTACTGCAGAGATGGAGACAGTGGTAGTGCTATACTTTCTTTCTCTTTTCCACCATGTGTAGAAGCACTTGGGTTTGCAAGGTGTTATAGAGACCATGGCTAGACACTTGGGAAAAGAAAGTTTGTGTAGACTACAGGAAATGAGAAAAGAGAAGACAAATACAATGTGTTGCGGTGATGCTAAGATCCTGGTTTTAGAAATACTTTTTAATACACATACACACTCATGAAACCTCTAAAAGTTAAAAAAGAAGCACTTCTCCAGGAAGTATTGAAGAAAATAGCCTCACCTTTCTTTACCCCCCAAAGACAGCCTTGCTGCCAGGGCTGGTTGCAGACCTGGCACAACACAAGTCTCGTCTTTTCCTGAGTTGGAAAGGAATCAGGCTTCCTTTGTAAGTTGAGTTCTTTAACTGTGAAGGGAACACAGCTGGGAAAGGTTCCTTCGTTAGCAGCCTTGTTGTTAATTGGGTAGGTGTGCTGTGGGAGGAGGGCTGCAGGCACCAGGGAGTGACCTTTTCCTTTTTTTCCATGAAAATGCAGTAGCAGTATGTTTGTGCTGACCAGGTATGGATCAGCATTAGAATCTGTGATCTGACTTTCATTTTAAGCAACTGAGACACTTGTCTTCTCACTTAAGGAATTAACTGCTATCTGCATTGTAGCTTTTCAAATGTTCCTGGTGTACAAAATGTGTATTGTCTGTTTTGTTAACCACACTTTATAGAAACAGTGTAACTGAATGCTTTTGCTTTTTTGTTGTTGTTGCTTGATACTTATCTAGGAAGAGCATGACAGATGGGCAATGCATTTTGATTCTTTTAAGAAGCACCTTAATGCTAATGCACAACACCCCATAAATGGAATGCACAGAAAGCCTGAAAGTCTTTGCCTGTCACCTGACCCCAAGGACCGGACTGCTTTCATTCACCCCTTGTCACCTGCAGCTTTAGGCAACCTCATGCCCTTACAGATGAGAGCTGCAGAAAAAGTTGCTAAAAATGGTGCTCTGGAACAAAGTCAGAGAGTGAGGTGAGTGAGCTTTGTAAGGGTAATTATTTTGTCAGCCAGTACATTTCTGGTACCTCCTCAGAAATTAAAAAAGATTTTGAATAAAATCCTTTACATTCATTTGGCTTTTGCTTTTTTTCAAATACCTGTTGTTTCACTGTTGAAACACACAAGTGCTGCAATTGTTTATTAATGAAATTTACTGCAAATAACCTTACTTTGTTCCTTAATGGAAAGGATTTCATAATCTATGAATTAATTTATATATTAATTTATAATTAACACAACAGGATAACCTCAATATGAAAATGAAATCTAACTGATTCTAATTAAGAAAGGCTTTAGGATTATTCTCTAATTATTAAAAACATTTACATGTCCCTTTGTTCACAGTTTCCTCCGTTCCATGACGGCTCTGCTGGACCCTGCACAGATTGAGGAGAGGGACAGGAGGCGGCAGAAGCAGTTGGAACATCAGGTAGACTTTGGTTTTAAAGCCTCACACTTTATTAATAGAAAGGATGAAAGGTAATGTCTCATAAAGAATGAGAGTTAATACCAGAACCCAGGGGGGCACTTGACTTTTATGCTTTAGATGACATGTACATTGTTTGGCAGTATTTCCTTCAGTCAGACTCTACAATTCTCTTTCAATATTTGCATGAGATTATTGCATTTCTGTAACTGAATTCAAGAAATGTACAGTTCAGTCTTTAGCGCTCTAGCAGGTTTGTGTGCATTTTCCTTCAGTCTCCACTGTTATAAGGAGGAGAAATCTGATATTTACAGATTCCCAGTCCATGAATCTTTAGGTTTTTATCTACTTTACTGACATTTACCTAACCTCTGTGGCACCTTCACAATGTGTGTCTGCGAGCTGGTGTCTCTCACACTGTGTCTTCACACAGTCTCAGTATAAATGTTGAGACTGTTCTGCTCACACTGTTACCCTGCTGGATCAAACACCTGGATTACCATATGTGCATAAGGTGAAAATCAGACCTTCATCTCTTTACAAGAAAAAAAAGAAGACGTTTTCTAAAAAAATATAAAAAGCTCCCTTTTTCTATCTGAGTATTTCAGACTTCTCAATTGGGCTGGTGGTTTTCCAGAAACAAAACCAGCAGTGTTTGAAATAAATTGTCTTCAAGTTTTCTTTTTTTCACTTGTCCAAATCCAATTCTACACATATACAAAAATTCACACCTTACAATACCTTGATGTTATATCTTTTACTTTGCCTTTTTTTTTCTGATCCTGCCAGAAAGCAATAATGGCTCAGGTAGAAGAAAAACGGAAGAAGAAACAACTGGAGGAAGAGCAGAGGAAATGGGAAGAACAACAGGAAGAACTGCGCCTGGCACGAGAAAAAGCACAACTGCAGAAGCAGTTTGAAGAAGAAATGCTGAAACAAAAACAAAAGGAGGTGGGGTTTGCATTATCTCTAGTGCAGATAATCAGGGATAACACTGAATTTTGAGGAAAATGGTACGTGTTCCTCACCTGCAAAACTGTGTCACTTCATCATTTGGAAAATGAAAACTATCCAAAATACAGATATTTGAAGCCAAAATCTGCTTCCTTAATTAATAAACTTACAGCACCATACAAGAATAAGGCCAGATTCTTTTTTTGAACAAGGGCCTTTTCAGGATGAGAAAAGAACTAGCAAAAACAGAAATGTAGTTTTAAACAGTGCAGAAACATCCATTTTAAAATGCAAATTTAAAACTAAGAAATACCTCGAAGTATGTGATCCTATTATTGTTATTGGTGACTTGATGCTTTTAAGGTGCTTTGTACCACGAAGTTCATCTGAGTGAACGTGCTTTCAGTCTGAATTAAACACTTCTTAGGATATAGTCTGGAAAAGTCATTTTAAAAGTCATTCAAGTTTTCTGTCTTTCCCCTGTGTAGCTGTTGCTGAGCTTTACACAGTGCTTTCATATACAAAAGTACATTTTGGCCTTTGGTAAATACAGATTTTGCATTTCCATCTGTCCTTACCTCTGTGGAAGGTTAAACCCTTGGTCTGATGTTTCATTCTTCCTTTTGGCACAGTAGCAGCTATTACTGTTTGCTTCCTCTTTGTAACAGTAGCAGATTGTATGGTGTAATAAGACAAGGTGATTCCAGAAAGTCTTCTCCAAAGCCTGCAGAAATGTGGATTCCTGATTTCTCTGCATTTTCTGGATGGAAACGTGTAGCATCTGTCTGTAGATGCTTGAACACACGGTTCAACGTGGGGAAAGTCATCCTTCTCTAATTGCTCAGCTCCTTTGAAACATGTGACAGCACCAGTTGATCTTTCCAACTCAAATGCAGAAGTGGGGTCAGCTGCTAATAACAGTTTGGAAATGAGATTTTCCTTGGCCCAGTCTCCTGCATCATGAACCCACTGAGCCAGGGAACTGTAACCCCCTGACATTTGCTGGGGAGCTTTTACTGGTGCCTTCCTGTGCAAGTAAGAGTAAGGTGGGGTTTATTACTTTTATTCAGGCTCCTTTCATTTCATTAAACCACATTTTACAGGAACTCAAAGATGGCTGACATCAGATGGCATCTAGAAAAAGAGGAATTTATTACAAGGGAAATAAATATCCAGATAACTTGGAGGATCTAAATGCTCATGTTTAATGCTAAGACTGAAGATCTTTCATTAGTACAGCAGAGGTTCTGAACTTATAATCATAGAAATTATAGGTTACATGCTGTACTTACTCAACTAGTTTTAATTTTGAAAAAAAAATATTTTCCCTAAATGAAAATATATGTGAACCTTGAGGATTATATATAAATAATCCAATCGATTTTCTTCTCAAAATAAATGAAAATAAATAAATAATCACATATTCACCTTTTTTTTTCTTTTTTTTTTTTCTTTTAAGGAACTTGCAACTCTTAAAGCCAAAGAGCTTTATCAGACAATGGAGAAAGCTCAGGAATTAGCCCAGGGATCAAAACAAGAACAGCACATGCCAGACTTGGCTAAGAAGGCACATGAGATTTCAGAATTTCAGAACAGTCTTCGTGGTGGCAAGTATAAGTCTCAGTTTGTCTGTTCCTTTGGTGTTTGAAAGCAGGTTGTTTCTGGGATTGGGGTGGGGTTTTTTTTAGTTTTTGTTTCCGTATCTGCATTTGGGTCACAAAACAAATTTCGTGGCTATTTATTTACCTTTCAAACAAATACAAACATTAACTCCTATGGAGAATATTGTGTTTTAGTAGGTTTCAAATACTGTGTTCCATAAAGCAAGAAATGCAATGGTGTTGGTAGGAATGCACAGGAATATTCAGACCTGTGTGCAGTGAGATTTCCAATGGAAATGGGCGAGTATTGGGATTTGTACCAGAGTTCTCAGCATTGCTTTGAGCTCTAAACCACAACAGTTTGATAACTCTGTAGCATGGTTTAAATTGACTTTAGGTTACTAAATGGAACAATTTTATCACTTTTCAGGTGATACAGAGTTTGAAAATTGTAATTCTGGCATTTCAGCACAAAGCCCCCATTTCCCTGATGGTGTGGAGAGTCCCCCTGAGCAGCAGGCTTCTCCTCGGAAGGACATGGCAGTGCAGACAGGTACAGAGCCTGCAGCTCAGTTACTCTGAGGAACCTCCAGACAGGCAGGGGCACCCTGTTGGTGGAACTCAGCCAAATCACTTTTAATCACAAGGAATAAAGCTAGAAAGAAATACTTGCACAGACACAGACATGTTGGTGTATCATAGTGTACCACTTTGTTCCTTTATTTTTCACTATTTGGTCTTCTAAATAAATAAATAAATGCTATTTCTGTATAGCTGTTACTTACCAGTTACAAATCCCAGAGTCTAAAATACAGCGTCAACTTAGGGTCACAAGCCACGTAGGTCAAAATTTTTTAAGTAACTTCATTTGGTTCTCCAATCTTATGTGTTTTATCCCTTCCTTACTGAGTTTGCTTCTACAGGTCCTGTCTTCCACAGAAAAAAAACATCAAAAAGCATTATAAGACTGTAGCAGTTATATTTTAAATAAAATAAGTAATGGTAGATTGATACATATACAAAAGTCAACCAAGTAATTTGAATAGCTCAGACTTGGTGTTAAAATACAATTTTTTTTTTTTAGATTGCTTTAATACTTCGGCATACACTGAGTCAGCTGAGGAAAGAACTGCATGTTGTGAATCACCTGATATTTCCATAGAATATAAAGAAACATCTAGCAGCAAAAAACATCAGAAGGAAATGCAGTATATGGATAAAAATAAACTTTCAGGAAAAGAGACTGGTGGTATTTACAGTGATCTATATAAGCAATACGCAAGAAAAGAAAGACACATAAAATATTCAGAAAAATACAGCAAAAGACCTGACTGGAACATAAACAAGCCTGGGAAAAGATACATTCCAGCCTCAGAAAGGTACCCTAAACCACTCCAGAAACAAAGGGAAGAGAACAAAGTGCGCCGCCAAATGGAGCTGCTGCAGTTGGTAGAAAGGAACAGCCCCAGGCAGCTCAGTGCGAGAAGCAGGGGACACTCACCTGGGCCTCTCTCACCTTGGGGAGAAACAACTGAGAAGAGTAAGGGCCACAGAGGCAGAAAGGTGGGTCACTGTCTGGCCTTTGAGAACAATGATGTGTTTTTAAGACTCTTGTTCCTCACAGTTTTACCTGGGTGGGAATTCAGTTATGTAAATGGAGCATTAAAATTCTCCTATTGCTCATACTTATGTTAGCACTCTCTTGTTCATCAGGAGCAGAAGAACATACTGAGATTTTTTGACTGAGTTTTTACTGTTACTTCAGTCTTCCAAAGTGTTAATTCCTTTTCATTTCCTCACTAACACTGATTCATTATGTAAACAGGGAGCTTGATTGGAAGCAGTGTGCAGGACACAGTGACATCACTGACTTGCTTTTTTTTGTCCAGTCATTGTGTTGTGCTGACAGGTGAGGTACAGCAGTACCTGCTCAAGAAAACAATGTTTATTTCTGCAAAGAATATGGATTACTGAGGATGTACTCCATTGCCACAGAAATGCATCCTTCTTAGTGGAGTATTTCTCCTTTTGCAGTAAGCATTGTATCAGTAGAGCTTGTGGCTGGAAAAAAGTCTTTTAAAGTAAATACTATCAAATACATTCTTGGCTTCTCCCTTGCCCTTTTTCTCTCTTGCTCACTCTTTGTATGCATAAACACCTCACTTTCTCACACCTTCAAATAGCAAAACTCCAGCAAACTGGACCTCGCATGTAATATCTTGGATTGAACTTTTCAGGTTTATAAATTCCTATGTTCCAAGGACACAGGAAAATATACATAATATTATTGATAGTTCTTAGAGCTGCCAAAGACAAAATCCTCCTGTAATTTGTTGATTTATTTCATGGGCACTACAAGTCTCTTAAATGCAAATCTTTGATAAATACCTTTCTCCCGAACTCAGGTCAAACAGTCCTTTTGGAATTTCAGAACAAACTTTCTCTGAAAAATCAAAGCTTTTAATATAAAAACAGTGGAGATTTTTGGTTTTACTTTTGACTTTTTTGGTTTTCTCTTAGGAAGAAAAATTTCATAAGAATCACTTGAATGAAGAAAGGTATGTCAATACTCTGCATTAATGAAATGTAGAAATAAATTATTACTGAAATGCATGTGCTTTTCTTTCCTGATTTTTTAAAAGAATGTAGATATATTTAATTGTCTACTATTAAAAATACATAAGACCATACAGATTGCAGGTATAAAAGCAGAGTAAATGAACAAAAATCCTGTCCTCCAAGGTTTCTTTGTCTCTGTTATTAGAGAAAATCACATTACTGAAGTATTGTTCGGGCTTTTTTATAACTGCAGTTGTTCCACACAGATCTGAATCACCACCTGTTGCACCTGTTAGGAACAGATTACTCCAAGTACAACAAAGACAGGTCCAGGCTTCTCATTTCCTGGTGCACAACCAGCAGGGCAGAAGAGAGAACAGCCAGGCAGACTGCCAGCAGAGGGGCTCCGCCGAGGCCGCGAGACCTCCCTCGGCACAGTTCGTGCCCTTCGTGCGGACACGGGAGGTTTATTGCCTGCAGCCAGGGGCTCCGCTCAGCCCGCCCTCAGCTCAGCACCCCCAGCAGCGACACTTCCACGGTACTGCAATCATTCAGGAGAGAAGAAATGTTACAGTGATTCACATTGGAGTGCTGCAGTTCTAGCCAATTTTGTATTTGATTTTTACTGAATTGTGCAGTAATCTCTCTTATGTCACAGCAGTGCACAGAAAGGCTGTGCAACCAAATTACACTCTGTATTAAAAAAAAAAAAAAAAAAACGCAAAATTTTAAAAAATCAGAAAAGCAACAAAAAAATTCTATTAACAGTTTTTTGTCTGTTTGTTTACCTTTCATGAAGTACGATTGCACTTCCTTGCATTACTGTATGGAGATTGGGGTTTAGGAATCTAAGTGTTATTTGACTTAAAAATAGATATTATAATCTCAGTAGCAACCAACCCCAGATTTTCACAAACTTTCAAAATCTGCTGCTTCAAAATTAAAAGAAAATTGATAAAGAGTATTATTAACTGATTTGATATCCGTTTACTTTTAGATTCTTACCAAATACCACGACAGATTTGTAGCTCAGATCACATTAGAGATCCTCTTCTAAATCCTGATGTAGTTACAATCAGAGACAGACAACAAGCAATTCTCAAAGGATTGTCAAAATTACGACAGGTAAGCAAAAATTTAATGGATAACTGTGCATGTGTGTATATATATACTGAAGTAAAAATTATCATAATCTTTAACTCAATTTCCATCATTTATGTTTTGGGCCCTGTCCTCTTACTTTTGTTCCATTTTACTAATTTTGTTTTTCACATGTTGCTTCCACCTTTGGACAGTCCTTAGAGAGAGCATATGGACTCCTTAGTCCTTAAATCAGCGATGAAGCAGTGAAGTGCCTGAGCAAACTTGAAACCAAGAGAAATTACTTTGTTTGGTGTCCAGGTTTCCGTAGTTAGGGTTGTTTATAGGGTATGTATCAGTTTCAAAAGAACAGTTTTAACACAGCACTAGAACCTTGTTAATGAGGCTTCTCCTCTGCAGTTCTCAGGTCAGAACAGAGCAGTGGGATTGGTGCAGAAGGGTTGGTGGGTTGGTCTCCTGTCAGGCCTGGAAGAATATTCTAAGTTGCAAACTGGAAGTGTGAACACTTAAAAAATCCTTCCAGGACAGTTGCTACTTGTTAGCATGTAAAAAGAAAATTCAGTATTTGTCAGTCAGCCAGGTTTTCTGAAAAGAAAATGAAAATTAATTTAATGCCACAGACACACGAGCTCCTGAGATAAAAGCCTGTGTGTTTGTGTACACTGTGCTCTTTGTAGTCAGGTGCTGGTAATGGCATCTCATAATTAAAGCCCGAGTGAATTTGATACTCACCTGTTGGCAACAAGGCATGGCCCACAGCCACTGAAGCCACAGGTCTGGACATGCACATGAGCATTTCTCTTTTATGCTTCTAAATGGCCTGACAGGACTGCAAGACAAAAAAAATACTTACTTCAGGCTTGCCTTTTCTTTGTGAAGAACACTGAAAATAAATGTGTACCAGCGTCCACCCTTGCTTTTGAAGGGGTCCAATCTAAATGTACCTTTTTGCTAGCAGCAGGACTTTTCTCTGCCTTGAGAGAGGAAAAATTCATAAATAATCAAAATAAAGGGAAGAAAATCTGAGAGAGTGAAGCACAACAAAATTATCAGTAGTTGATGCTATTGATTACCTGTTGTACTTTAGAAAGACAGAAGCACTGCCATATACACACATAGTGCTTCAGCAGTAGGTAAATTCCTTGTGCAGACAGAGCCTCATGACTCTCCCCAGGTCAGTAACAAAAGTTGTGACCCAAGAACACTGAAAAGCTGCCAGTTTCTAACAGTTTCCACATTGGTTTCACTGGATCTGGTCCTCCCAACTGCTCATTAACATTTTTGTTAAATATCTACAGCTGTTAAGTATTTTGGCTTCTGATCTAAAGCAATCTGCTCCACAGCAGATACTGTAAATCAAACACACCTTTACTGGTGACAGGAGCATACAAGGGTCAGCATCCCCATCTGCAGGTCCTGCTATTGTTCATTTCACACCAGCTTTTATACTTGCACAAATCTGACACCAACCCCTGCCTCCAACTTAGCTTGGCGTCCCAGAGCTGGAGGTTGGGGCCTTACATAACTTGTAGTTTTCTTATCCTCAGCTTACAAACACAACACACCATTCCAGTCTAACTAACACAAATAACTACCTCTTCCTTTATAACACAGAGATCTTCACATTAGACTTACAAGCCACCTACACCTATTTCACTGATTACACTCTAGGTCCATATCTGGTCTAGCAGAACCTGTGACTTTCCATCTTCACTGTTTTCTGCTGGTACCTGGGGAGTTTTCCACTCCTTATCACTTTGAGCTGGCCAGGGTTAGGTCCCTGCTTGGGAAACAGTTACAGTTATCACTCCCAGCATAGGGCTAGGTCCCTCCTTAGGAAGCAGTTACAGTTTGCAACAGGTCTTTGTACTGTTCACAGCTTGCAGTGGTTCACCTTGCTGAGACAAGTCCATGTTCTGTATTTCACTTCACTTACCAGTGGTATTTTGCTTAAGAGTGAAGCCAGATTCAAGGTACAATTTGGTCCTTGTGCTTGCTGAGGATACAAAAGCCATGGTTATTGAAACAAGTTAAAGTTGGCAAGCTTAGAGAAGTCACGTGAACCTACAGTCATTTTTGCAGTGGTTAAAAAGTAACAATAAGGTTAGTCTTTCAGTGGATTTGAGTTCTGCAAGAGAGTGAACTTAAAACATGTGGAGTGCTTCTTTAAATACCCTGCCAGCTGCAGAAGGCATTTAGGACATGAACTGTTCAATTTCAGTATATCTTGTATACCTAAGTATTGTGTACTCTCCTGATGTACAGATGACACCTGTTTTGCATCATTTATTTCACTGAGAAAGTATTAACAGTGCAGGATTTTTTCTGAAATACAAAAAGCTGAGTTTTCTATTTCATAAGATAATCTAGTCTTGCTTTTTTACATTATTGATAGTTTCAGACTACGTACATACATACCTATATTTACAACATATTTAGGTATTGTTTTGTCTGGGGGAATTCACAAAATATTCACATAATTTTGACCAGTCTTTATTCTTTGAACTCCACACTCAGCCAGTGATAAATACAGCTGGGCTGGTGCAGTAAGAGCCCAGTGGGACTGGCCGAGCCGGGGAAAAGAGAGGGCAAAGGGAGGGTGAGTCTGTGACTGCATTTCCTACAAGACAGCAAGTCTCTTCCTGTCTCAGGTCACAGCAGGAATAGGAACTAGCAACAGACTCACTTTCCTCACTGAAATCAAATGTCAGTGGATAACCCGAGCAAAGTGAATTATTTGTGAAAAAGAAGGGCCAAAGATTAAGAAAGAGGAGCACACCCCCCTCACCCCCAGGTCAGTACCACCAGAGCACCCATTGCTCCTGAGGCAGCAGCGCTGCTGCCAAGGGCTGCAGATGACAATGGCTGGGTGGGGACACACCCCCACGGCTCCCTGGGGAGGTATTTCCCATTGCTGAGCACCTTTCCAGTACCTGTGCAACCCATGTGATAAACACTGAACTGCCAGCTTTCAGGGGCACTTGTTCCTCAGCTCTTGGTTTAGTTAGGGCAGTTTATTTTATAACTTGGTTTTGTGATGTGCTCCTAAATGCAAGAAAAGCACTGTAAAAATAGTCATTATTGACACACAGACTGAAAACACTGACCCATTAATAGAAATAAGCAGATCCTGTTGATTAATTAGAAAGCAATTCAAGTGAGTGAAAGTAGGCAGCTGCTGCCTTTGAAGAAGCCAAAGTGGAGTCTTAACAGGCTGCTTTGCTGACTTTCCTTTGGTGCCACCAGGGATCTGTGTCTAAATTGCTGTAGGAGCTGCTGCCTTGCATTAGGTCTGTACTGAGCTGTGCCAGCAGCCTGTAACCCTTATCTTTGACAAGGCCTTGTAACTGAGAAAAATAATTAACTTTTCTTTTTTAAAAAACAAACTTCCATGGTACCAAATTATTCCTGAAAAGTCTTAAATTCATGAAAAGCAAGGGGGCAGATGTATCAATATATATGATCCTAGTAATATGATCCCGTAAAGATACTTATTTTTAATTTATCCACATACCTGACATAGTTCTATCATGTATGACTTGATAGACAAGGATGCATTTCCAGGAGGTTTTTTTATGACAGGTTTTCTCTATCATCAGTACTTATAAGAACCATTGACACAGCAGGAACCTTGAACCTTTTGACAGTAAATTTGTGTATCCTGAAATGTTCTGACACTGGTGTAGTTCCAGTGGCACTGCTGCCCTGGCTCTTACGAGTATCGTTTGTGTTAAGGCTAAAAGCCAATGCCCATCAAGATTTTGGGTTCAGCTTCATACAAGAATTCACTACAATACTGCAAATGCACAGACAGTGTACAAAGGGATGAGAAAGTTCCATTTCATACAGTGGAAAAGTCCTTTTTCCCTCTACATGGTCATCCCTGGAAAGTGGCCTGGCTTCCACTCCACTCTTGAAGGCTGCTGTAGAAGTTCCCTCTCCCCTGAGTCTGTGAGGCTGTACTGTTTTTTCTGAAGTTGTATACTTAAAAACCATTGGGCCTTAACAAGGAAATTTTTTTTAACTATGAAACAATGAGAGTTCATTAGTTCAGGCTGCTTGAGGAAGACAGAACATTCACACTTATGTTTATTTCAGGGCCTCCTGCAGAAGCAGAAGGAGTTGGAGAACACTCTGATTCCCCCATTGTAGCTCAAGAGAACTTCATGCCACCATTTTGAGAGGTGCATATGAATGTTCTGAATTCTTAATATGGAAATGCACAGCACTTTGCTACTGTAATTATGAACCACCTCTACCTTTTTTATGAAAATTAAATTATGAGAATTTTGATAGACTACAGGGTCATGTTACTTTTTATATTGAAGATACTTTAAACTCATGATGGTTTATCTGTTACGAATGGTTTTCATGCTACCTGAAGATGTGTCAATTTAATATAAACCACCAAAAACATGGAAGTAAGCTGTTACAGGGGTTTTTGTAGAATTCAGTGTGTGAATTTTGATTAATAAAAAGATAAATAAAAAGATTAATGGCTTTTTGGTATTCTGAATGGCTTTAGTCATCTTTGTTGGTACTTTTAACTATACAAAACTGTTTGTATTTCAATATTCAGCCACTTTTTAGGCTTATACAGTGAATATTAACTCAAGTACTTCCAGATTTTAAGACTACAGTTCATCACACAATCTGGTACAATTCATTGATAAAAGGGAGTTCTTTTTCTCAGAAAGATTACTTACCATGTTTGGGGGGAGGGTAACAAGTGCTACACTAGCCTGGCACTGGTTCTTAACTTGAATAAATCAATGCACTGTTTATAGAGGGAAAGAATCAACTTCAGGCAAACGTCTATGGGTGTTGCTTTTACAAACAGTAAAAAGTTGTTTTTCAGAAGTGCCCTTTTTAACCAATAATTTTGTTACGACTAGTTTTGTGAATTTAGAGTTACGTAGTTTCAAACACATACCTGGTACCAAACAGCACATCCTAGAGAAAAGCACTAAAATCCAGTTACAAACAGGAAAACCCCCAAATGCAGGACTTTGGACAACCTGAAGATGAGCAGTGTAAATCCCAAGTCCCAGCAAAGTCAGCAATGCAGCAACAAGGGTCACCTGGAGACTCCAGAGCTGCTCACTGTGGCTGCTGCCTTCCAGAAGCCTGAGGCAGAGGACAATGAGCAAAATGAGCCAAGTAAGAGAGAATCGATGAGGGGAAAAAAGCTGGGAACTCAGCAGATGTGAAATTTAAAAGACAGGATTAAGAAACAGATAAAACTGTACTTACCCCAGTGCTAGTTCACAAAACAAATAAACAAAACCAAAAAAATAAAAGCCTGAAAGTCCCAGGAATCATTAAGCTGAAGTGGTAGAGGATTGAGGTTTTTGTGAGGCAAATTGAACTCCCACAGTCATTAAAACCAAGTTTGTCCTTCTCTCATTACAGTAATTACAGTGGCCAGATAAAAGCTGGGAGGACACTGATGGTGCTGCAATGGCACAGAGCACCAAGTGAGACACACAGATAATTGCTGTGCATGAAACCAAGCCTGGGTGTTCCTCAAGCACTTTGCAAGCAATGTAAAAACCACAGACAAAGCAATGTGTTAGCAAGTCCCTTGTGCATTAAGAGTTTATTTGATTTTTTGTAATGGAACTGCACCATTGGTTACTCTAATTGAGGTATTTAGCCAAAATCCAGTATGTAGTCATGAAAATAAGTACACGCCTTAGAGCTATGTAAAAACATTGTACAAAATTTGTGTCAATGTCAAATAAATACATTAATATTTAAGTAAAGAAACGTGACTTGGATACCTTGCAGTTAAAAAAAGAAAACAACTGGCTCTTTCACATAGTTTAGGCAAACATTCAGCTTTACATTAAACAGACCTCAAACTGAAGCCTAGGTAACAGGTCAAATACAAATGTAGAAACTTAAAAGTGCCAACAAACAAGATAATTCAAGTACAGTAAACGTTAAAAAATATATGTATTTATTTAAATTTTCAGATGGTTCCAATAGGGACAGCCCATCAGGAATTTAAATAGAACATGAAAACATCTGAGATAACAAGAACAAGAAACATTTTGTTCCAGAATAAAATATAAATCGTTAATCCAACATTTTAGAAACAAAGAAGTCCACAGCAATTTAGAAAAAGAGACTTAAGAGTTCATTTCTGTTCTGAATATGGCCTGGAAGAATCACAGCAGATATCCCAGCCACCAGGTGATGATGACTTTTCTGTATCCATGCTCTGACTGTAGGCAGACAGAAAATAATTGCTCCCTTCCTGGTTTTGATTTGCAGGAGAAACTGGGTATGTTGTTCCCAGAAAAGTCTGATGAGTGAGTACATTAAAGTGGCTGAATTGATGCAACATGTTTAATTGTCTGCTATAAACCTGGAAGTTACTGAAAGGAGTTTGTTCAACTGCACTGTGTATTTCTCCTTCAGCAGAGCATGTTGTAGAAACTGGAGTAATTGGCTGTTTCTCCTCCAAGTCAGTTTTGCTAGTCTTTTGCACAAGGCCAGTTTGTGCTTCAGGAGATAACTCTGTAACTGATAAGCAGCTTTCTTTAGCATCTACTCCATGTGGGCCCTTGGCCTCTGTCTGCAAAGCTTCCACATGAGTATCATACTTAGAGGCATCACTGCAGATTTCTATTTCTGACAATTCATCCCCTGAATCCAGAGACATGTCTTCCTCATCCTTCTCATCCTTTCCTACAAGAACTACATTAAAAGAGAGAGAAAGTCCTATTCTATTGAAATACAAACTTTGGTTAAAAAGGCCATACACTACTCACAGTGTTACACTTCTGGTCTGCCAGTCCAACAGCACTTAAGTCTTGGTCTTCTGCCACTCGTGTTCACTTACTCAACACACACACTTAACCCTCTGTGGGAGTGTCCAGTTACTCGGGGCTAAAGCTTCTGCACACCGTGTTCATATTTAGTGCTGGGAAATCCCAACTCCCAGCTCCAAAGGGGACAATGTCAAAACAGCATCTAAAGTTACACAGCAGGTGAGTATTTGATCAGACAATTAAAGGAGTACAATTACTGACATCTCAGTACAATTTATCTACTCTAAGTAGATAAAGCAGATAGAGAGAAGTTTATCCTTTTCCTGAAAGCAGATGCCCTGTCTAGTTCCTCGAATACCATATTAGCCTGTACTTATGCATTTAAGGTCTCTGGTGCTCCATCCCCACTGCTATTCTCCCATCATTTCAAATAGAAAAAGAGTAGCTTGAGAGTTGGGGTTTTCCTTGCCAGCTGCAGTGGCCATTGACCAGAGTCAAGGCACACTGTCCCGGGACCTCTACCTCACACATGCAGTTTGGAAAGGAAAGTTTAAGTGTGTTTGACATTACCTGATTGTCTTTGGCCAGCACTGCAGGGAGGAAGGTGGTTCTGCTCAACAACAGAGTTGTGATACCCAATGAGACTTTTGAAGTTATGCATAAAGTCATCAACAGCAGCAACCACTATGCCATTATCAACATAACTGGAGAGAGTTTTGAGATTCTTTTCTAAATACACAAAAGAAGGCTTTGTATTAATATTTAGCACATATTATCAAAAAAGGGGGAGAGGTTATTTACAAATGTGGGGTTTACCTGTTAGGAAGACAACATGTCTCTGTTGGATGTTCTGAGCCTGAAGCCTGATGAGACAGTCTAGTTCTGGAGCATTTCGAGTTTGAGAATCACAGTTATGGTAGGACAGAATCTCGACCAAGTGCCTCTTTTGATACGTGTTCAGAAGAGTGAGCAGGTTCAGGGCATTGGCATTCATCCTGCAGTGGGGGGAAAGCTCACTATTAGAAACAATTTAAGGTCAGTCGAAATATCAAAAGACAAACTTAGGAGTAAGTTCTACTTAAGTGTGTTTTGGAGCACACAATGAAAGCTGAAGCATTTTAACAGCTGGTATTATAGAACCTTACTTACCTTCCCAGCTCCTTCAGTTTTTTTTGTATTTTGCAGTGGACTTTCCACTGCCATTTCCCATCTGGGGTATTGAGATCCTCCAGAAACGTTAGGAACTGTTTTAGTTTATCTGTTATAGAGATATTGAATAAAAGTTAAATTTTGTGGTATGTAGGCTGAAAATACTGCTTCAGTGTATACAAAAAGCTGTTTTCTGTTTTCATCACAGTACAGTCACACAATTACAAACAGCAGCCACTCACTTCAAATTTCCTTCCAGGAAGGCTGGCCAAAAACAGTATCATAAAACTGAGCTGCTTTTGTGTACCTCAGGTGCCCAGCAATGGTATTTAAAAGCTGACCTCAGTCATACATGCTCTGCCTTGCTAAAATATTTCAGTAAGTTGTAACTTCATTAACTATTCAATTTCAAATAAAGAAAAAGTATATATAGCATATCTGTGGATGGAATCATAAGGAATAAAAGGTTCCACAGACATAACTACACAATGCAATACAAACTGAAGACAAAATCTCCATATTCATGTGTTCTTCAAGAAGGCCACTGGGTTGAGAAAGAGACTGAAGTTCTCAAAGAACATCACAAAAATTGGAAGACCTGATCCTTCACTGTGGTGAGTACAGGACTTCTCAAGTACTGAAATGTCAGGATTTTAGTTCTAAACCTTCCAGAAGCATCACACCTACCTGTTGTGATGGACTCTGGGTTAAGGACAGATTCATCTGACACAACAAAACCTCCAGACACAAACAGTTCATTATAAGTGTGATTTTTCACATCATCCAAACTGTCGACCCCTGCAAAGCTGACACAGGAGAGCCTCTTCAGAGTCACCAGGCCAGGGATCTGTTTAAAAACATTTGAAATCAGAGATGTAAGCAGAGGTCACAGAGAAAAAGGAATTGCAGAACTCTCCTACCTACTAATGCCAGGCACCAAACTTCAAAACACATTTTCAAAAAACTACTGTTTCTTCTCTTGCCTGAGGTGGTGCTCTCTCAGGAGCATTACAGGAATAAGGTAAATGGACGTTGAGCACTTGGAATAATTTTACTTTCTGCTCAGCACAGGGTCTTAAGCTGTCAGGAATAGCTCAGATCATCTGAGAGCTGCCTTCGCCTGCTGTTGGAGCATCACAGAACCAGAACTACTCAGGCCTCTGTACAGCTTTACAACTATTAACAACAAATATGCATTAGCACGTGCACAGAGGTGGAAGAAGTTATGGGTAAATGTTGGGACAAGACCATTTTTACTACAACCATTCTGTTTCTTCAAACAGCAGCTAAACACGGGGCACTATTAAATGCTGTGCTGTTAGAAGGAGGCAACCTTGCTCCAAATGAGCTCCTCTCACTATTGCCAACAGCTTTCTGTAGCACAGTTACTTACGTGGGACATACCTTATGGATGAGGTTGGCAATGTCTTCATTTTGGATAATGATCAACAGTTTATCTAAATCAGCTCTTCCTTTAAGGAACTGCTCTGGATGGCACTCTGTATTCCCTAACTTTCTAAGATATTCCTGCCACCACAGAAAGAGGAGACAAGAAAAAAGTCAATAGGTAGTTTGGTAAAAACAATGCCCAGCTGACACCCACAGCAAGAAAGTTTTCCACTTCAGTGAATCCCAGAGAGACTGGCTTCTTTATGTCTCCCATACAATCAGAAGGATGCAGCAACACAGAGCAGCTGTCTCAGCAAGTCAGTCATTCCTATCTAATCACACACACACGGCTGACTGACAGTATCAAATGCTCTGAGTTCTCAAGAAAAGCTAGAAGTTTTCAACTTTCTTCTTACACATTTAAGTACAGAAGCACAGTGACTTCTCAAAGTTCTCTCTACTGTTAATTAGAGAGGAAGAGAAAAAACCCCAAAGGTACACAGAGTGACTTTCCAAAATGGTAGCTATCACATTTCTTCCCTTATTATCTTTTTTCTGTAAGTCCACCCTCTGGCAGGATCTTCAAAAAGGACCAACCTACAGCCTGTTCTGTTTTCCAGCTCCAAGAAAAAGACTTACGTAAAAGCTAAATATAAGCAAGACTACCTCAAAAGCTCAAGGAAGAAATGGGACAGGACAGCCTACTTTCACAATTCACTTTCACAGTGAAACAGTCCAGCTTCATACAAGTGGATTTGAAAGACACTCTGTTCTGACACTAGAGAGAGGTCTGAAACAGCTTTACCTTGATTTCCCTGCAGAGAACACTTTCTTCTTCTTCATGAATATAAAATTTGACAGTGTTTTTCCGTACATCTTTAATAATTTTGACCAAACTGTTAAATACTTCAGGTTTTAACTGGTTTATAAAATTGGATAAAGCTGGTTGAGTTGAAATGTTTAAGTTCTCAGGGGATTTCTGAGTCTTTTCTGGTGATTCTATGAGATCACCACCAGAAGTCTGATCCTCTGGTTTAGCATTCCCATGACCCATTTTCTCCTTCCCTAGGGGTAGGCTTGCTGAAGGCTGCTCAGGAGAATGCAGCTCTTGCCCCAGGTCACTGCACAGTGGCTCTGGGAACGGCGCCATGTCGCTGTCCCTGCACATGGCCGGCGTGTCAGGCACAGGCCTGGCGGCAGTGCTGCTCACCACCTCCAGTGCTCCAGGACTGGAATAAACTGGGGGAGCCTGCTTCCTGCATGAAGAAGCCAAAATGACACTATTCAACTTCTCACTCAGGCTTTCTATATATTCTTGGACAGAAATCTCTGATGCTTGCAAACCGATGTGTTCAGAGAGTCTCATTATCCTCTCCCGGGCAGAAAGGACTGGCGTGGATATGCCACTGATATAAGCAATGTTCTTTTGCTGCAAAATTTCTTGAATCTTCCTTGCAAAGAGCTTATATTCTTCTAACAGTATTGTCTCTATTACTGCACTAATGGAATGCTTAGCTGTAAAAGGGTGATCTGTTAGCTCATACTGATCTTCAAGTTTCTCCACTTGTCCTGTGTGATGTCCATCTTCTGCTGTCCCCTTCTGTGTGTCTGAAAATGGAGAGCATGGCAACTGATAATCAGAACTTCTCTGTCGATTTACTACCCGGGGGTCATTAGGAAGTGCGTCCATTGGTGGCAAGTACTCCAGTGGCTCTTCTGGTGATTTCAGACCTACAGAGGAAGAGTTCATCATCATCATCATCTCATGTTTGAAAGTCACACGCAGCTGATACACCAAAACCTCCAAATCACAGCCTGAGAAGAGCATTACTGTTATGTCTCCCCCACCAATCAACTTAAATCCCAATACCCAAGTGTTACAGTCTGCTGAGGTACAGAAGCACAGTACATTTAACAGCTCCTAAGACAGTAAAACAACACAGTCCAAGTCTGCTGAAAAAGCAGAATACAAATCGTTTTCCCAGAGGTAATAGAGTAAGCAACAACAGGATATGCCTCCACTACAAATTAAAAATTAAATTAGAAATCAAGCTGGGCAACATACTATTCAAGTATTTTAATTTGCTACTAGGTTAAAATCCTCACTTTTAAAAAGCTTAGACACAAATGACCTTGTGGAGTTGGACTGCAAGCTGCACCTGATCTTGCTATTGTGAACACAAGGTTTTTTTGCTTGAAAGGGGAGGATATCAGTCTGATTGATTACTGACACAGCTTCAGTGGTGCTGCAAGGAGTCCTGAGAGCCCGTCATAACCCCAGCTCAGTTTCTTCACCATCCATATTCAAAACTACAGTTTGTTTTTAAAGCATTCACATTTCTAATTTGTGTCAATATGAAGCCAAAACAATATTCTCCACCAGTATCTGTTTCCATCCAGCAGATTTCTTTATTAATCAAACACAAAAAAAAAACTGCACAGGCTATAGAGGTGCTTGTGTACCAACATGTGATCCAAGAATGGATCTATGAATCCAGATGCAAACCTTTAGAATATGTTTTCATTCACTATTTGCAGGAATAGAGGAGTTAAAACCCATCTTACCTGTAATTGGAATAAGTTTCCAGTGCATTCCAACTTCCCCTACATTATTTGAGCTGGGATGTTGCCTGAGATAGCCATGTTCTATGGGTGCACTAGGACAGGGACTGTAGTCATCAAAGGTACTCCCAGTGCTTGCTTCCTAAGAAACAAACAAAATGCTCATCTCAAAACAAGTTTTTTTGGTTTTGCTCACTATTAAGTTTTCACATTCTGAGCAGCTGACAGAAAGAACACACCTGAGTTCACCAGCACACTGGCAATTCTGCCATCAATCTAGTCCAGTCAAACTTGGAAACATTTCCGTGAGGTACTTCCCTGGTCTATCATGAAATAACTAAGGTGGTGCTGAGCACAGGCCTTACAGTATCGAAGTGGGGGCAGGGCAAAGAGGAAGGGAGGGGAGAACTGCCTACTCCCTCACTCTCACCAGGCTGTTGTCTTGATACCTGACTAAACCATGAGATGCTGGCATTGCTGAGGCACTGCCTGCAACTAGCACTGGGCCCTTAAGCCAATTTAATCTCACACTCCAGATGGGTAGAAGCAAAACAGCTTGGAGATTACAGGTAGGACAAACTCATTCCTGCTCTATGACTTAGAAACTGGGCTTTGTGTGTAAGTACCAATAACAGAGATCATGGAAAAATCACTCTTGTAGGTTAATGAGCTGGACCAAGGAGCTGGGGCACTGTGATCCCTAAGCACAAGGGAACTCATATACAGCACTGCACCAAGAAGGCACACGAAGAGAGCTAAGCATACAGTAAAATGCTCAGAATTCTTCAACTCTGCTCCTTTTTTATTACAGAAAGAATAAAGAACCAGGAACACACACTTAAGAGTAGAGAAAACTTCCGTCCTATGTTCCTACCAAACAGGAAAGTTTAGCAGAAAAGTTAGTACGTATCTGTGTTTGCCTCTGTAAAAAAATAGAATGTTCCTTTCATTCAGAATCATAATATTTATGAAAATAATATTTTCACTATCAGCATCTTGGCAATTTCACTTACTGGTAAATGTAGCCTGTGCTCAAGGGCTGGTTCGTTAGGTGGGAGATGCAGACTGACATCGATGGGGTAGGGCAAGCACGACACGTCGCCTTCCAGCATGGCTGGGCTCTGCGGGTCCTTGAAGGTAATATTGTTAGCCTGAGCAGTGTTAGGAAGCTCATGATCATCTCTGTCCTGAGCTGGAATGGATTCATATTCATATTTTTGTCTCCTATCCTCTTCAATTTCCTCAGTGCCTAATGCTGAGGCTTGAGAGAGAGACTGTGCCAGCAGCGGGTCCTGGCAGCCCACAGCAGCCAGCGTCTCCAGCAGCGCTTTGAGGAGCCCCTGCGTGTCGGCAGCAGCATCAGACACATCCGCCTGCCTGAAGTCACTCTCGTGGCCACCATGGTCAGAATTCACTGAGAACACAGAGTGTGGTGAATCCGAGGTTCTGCCGCCTTAGAACAAGGGAGGGGAGGGGAGGGCAAGGAGGGGAGAAAGAATCCATTACTAAGTCTTAAAATAAAACAAAAACCAAATCCCCCTACAAACATCTGCCACGTACCCACAGTCTCACTCTTCAGCATCAGTTCGTACATACACATACATTTATTTTAACAAAAATGTAGACATGTATTCATCACGTATTCTACATTAATAATCAATGTAAAGAGACTTTGAAGGTTCATAGAATTCCAAGCAGCAATCCCAACCATGAAGTCCACCCTTTGCCTCCTTCATCCCTACATGCCAGTCAGTATCTTTTGTCCCCTTCAAGGGAAAACTAAGATCAGTCACTTCATCTTCCAGTGATTCACACATACGAGAGTGACTGGTGATTGATGGAAATCCCCTCTTCTTTGTGTCACCCTGTTCCCCAGTTTTCCCCTTCTGCAGGAGGCCTCTATAATTGTCTTGAGAAAAGGGTCAGGGAAACAGAAATCAAACGTTTTTTTCTGGCACATCTTAAGTCAGAAAGTGTTTGTGATATTTGTCTGAAGTTTTGATGTAGGTAATTGCATATAAAGAATAATTTAATCATACTAGGTTATTTCTTTTGTCCCACTACGCACATTACTACCTATTTCAAAACTTAACTATGCTTTTTCCCTTCAATCCAAACTTCTTAGGTATGACATAGGGTATTGGACACATGAAGAATTACAGTAAAGTCAAACTCTGCCAAAGACAATATCAAGTCTGCTGAGTGTTCTGTACTAGAAAGTCTTTAGACAGCTCCACAGGCAAGTAAACTCTTTGAAAGTCTGCCTTCTTTCCAAAGAGACAGAACAAAAGCAACTTCCAGGACAATTCCCCTTAACTTGTCTCCTAGAAAGCGGTAACCTGCAAAAAAATAAACTTTATCTCTATTGACAGATCTCAGGCCAATGTTTAAATGAACCACCATGTATTACATAGCCACAGCATGCAAAAAAATACTCAATCTATAATGATGAAGTGTTAAATAGGCTTTGAATAACAACGTTTAAAGAAGAACTCTAAACGAAGACTTTCTTACCTTCGTACTGACAAATATTCTCTGAAGAGTCACTCATTTTTAGGTATTTCTGCAAATTTTCAGATTGTTTTTCCAGCTTTCTTTTCAGACCACTTCTGATTCTGGGGTCTTCAGAATCAGAATCACCACCTACATTTTTCTTCCTACACTGAATCAAGTTAATAAGATCTTTGAGTCTTTCAGTATCATAATCTCCAGAAAGAGGCCGTTTTAGTTTGGCAGCAGCAGCTTCGTATTTGGGATGGATTCTTTTCCTGCATTTTGCCTTGGCAAAGTCAGAGTAGTCTCCTGTAGGTTCATAATCTGAGGTGGGACTGAAGCACTGAGGCTTCCGATTCCTATCCAGCAGTTCTTTTGCTCTGGAAACAGGGAGCTGATAGGCCTCACATCCAAAAATATAGTTCTGCAAGCAGCCATCAATGTGAGCTTTGTCTCTTGGGGCAGGATACAGAAATGTTTTGTCATCCAGCCGTGATGTGTACTCATGTAATTTAAATTCTCTACCTCTTCCAGGGCCACTGTAGAGTTTTTTAAAATACTCGTGTATGTACTTTTCCACAACAGTATTGAAATCTGCACTGTTGTCTCTACAGGACTGGATTAAAGCAAAACGCAGAGACTGAATCAACTTTGTGAATTCTGGAATGATTTCCTTTTTTTTTTGCAAAACCATGGTAGTTGAATTTTTCTGTGTTCCATATGGAACACTTTTTTGTGCTGCCATAAGAGAAAAGGAAATCCACAATTAAAATCAAAACATGAAGCTATAAATAAATGATGACTAGTTAGCAATACTCTGTGCTAATACATATTGGGTGAAACACAGTTTGAAATTACCACGAAGAAATAATTCGGAAGTCAGGGAAGCCGTATCAAGAAATTTCAATGAAGTTTTACGTTCTCAAATATGAATGAATGAACCTACAATATGTGATATCTGCTTTTGTGAAGAAACAAATATTTCTAAACACCAACACCACGACCATAACAATGCAAACTGTTACTCTTAGCTCACACTGACTGAATACTACAGAACCTTCAACAGAAGATCATCTCTGTTTAAATAAATCTGTACCCAACAGTGAACAAATCTACCTGAGTTAATTACATCTCTAGGCTCTGGAAACAGAAACAATGCATGAAGCACACGGGACCGTCCAGTCTGGTGGTCTAGAACGCAAAAAGGTAAAATAGTTAAAAAAGAGGGGACCACCAAAAAATCTAGTACTTAAAAACTCACCCCTCTAAAAAAACCAAAACAATAAACCAAACTCAAACACAAAACCAGAGTACGCTTACCATAAGGGGACATCATTTGCCAAGGAGAAAGAAGAAAAAGAAATCCTCTGTCCACAAGTGGTTTCACAAGGACCTGTGTTCAAGCAAAAACAGCAAACTGCTTCAAAGACATTTGCTCACTATGAATACTCTTCCTGACTGTAAGATAATGCTGTCTTGGGCAGAGAAGTCCCCTCATAGTTAAGAATATGCCAGCTAAGGAATTCCAATGAGATTGTGGATCTTGTAGGATGCCTCAAGTTACCAACTAGTAAAATTATTTTTAAAAACAGGAAGAGTCAAATCTGTTGCACTCACGAGTTTCTCCTTCTCTAGTTTTTGAAGTAAACCCTCTAAGTGACTCCCAGAACGGGACTTCTCCACAACTTCATACAGGTTACAGTACATGCCATTCTTCAACACTGACACGATACAAGGGGAGAAAGAGAAGGTAAGAAAAAATGAAACAAAATTGTAATTCAGAAAACTTGAAAAGTCTGAATTCAAAGAAATTAACCGAGAACTATTTACCTTCTTTTCCTCCTTGGTAAGTTTCTTTAAAGAACAATGTTGGTGAAATTTTTTTCTTCAACTGATCAAGGCTTACAACTTTTTCAACCTCAACCTTCTCAGGACTGGAGCAAAAGGGTAGGAGGGAGATAAAAAAAAATAAAGACCTCTTTTTTTACCTTCTATATTCCTATGCTCACTGATAACATAAGAACTAGTAAATACATGTTCTTAAAAATAATTTCTTCGGACTATCTCGTGAGCCAGGGGTGTTTATTCTTGCAAAGGAGTGTGTGTCTCTTCAATGGGAAAAATAAACGAACAAACCGACCAACAACAAAACACCAAACAGCAAAGAGACGTTGACAGTTGTGTGCCTGAACTCAAGAAAGTTCTGGACACACATGACTCAAGTCTTGTTTGATGTATTTAAGGTCCTTAGTATTTTAGATTTTCGTCTGAATATATCCATTCACCAGTCTCTACTCAAAACAGTTTTAATAGAGCAATAATTTAAACTTACTGTCTAAATGGCAATACTCACAGCTTGCATGGAAGGAAAGGTCGTGCTGCTGATTTTAGGGAAACATGACACACAAGTTTGCCTTTATTCCAAAGCTGTCCCCTCCACAATGTAACACTAGGTTTCTCTAAATTAAAATGGAGAAAGGAAGACTAAGTGAAACCATTTGCCAGCTGTGACTGAAAGAAGAGGCTGCTGAATGTCCAAAACCAGTTTAGGGAAATTTCATACTAATACCAGACCAGACAATTACGTTAAAAGGTAACAGAAAGGATGTTATCAAGCCTGTTATGTTCTGACCTGCTCTGAGCAGAGTAAAGGAGGTTGGTTTGTTACCTACACCTGCCAGTATAAGCACACCCTTGATGCCAATTTCTGAGGAATAATATCCTCTTTCCTTACCTTAACTGTCAACCACTTTCATACATATTAATTTTGCTTGAATGAGGTTCAAAACAAAGCATGACAGAGAATCATATTATTTGAAGTGCCATTGAACAGGAGATTCAGGAACTGAAGATCAGTTCTTACTACACTCTAAGTAGGAAAGGAGGGAAAAAAGACTTTTGATTTTGTTCACTTGTGGTTCATTCTGATAAAAGAAGAAACACATTAAGGTGTCTTGTTTGATCATTCAGTATCAGCAACCAGCATGGTTCAGGATAAAATTCAGGTATACACTCAGCATAACTGAACTGGTCAAACATAAAACTACAGGGGAAAAACATCAAAACCTTCCCTGTCTGTATCATAAAACCCAAAAATGGAATTCATTCTTACCTGTACTTCTATCTGTGTGGACGGTGTTTGCTCTAAACAAAAGAAGACAGACAGAATGACTAGGTTGGAATGGAGAATTCTGGCCGCTGAATTTTACATTAAGGATAGTTTATCAGTCTAAAAAAATAGCAAGACTGGTAGCTCCCTCTCTAACCTCAATTTATTACTGCTGCAGCATCTTGTACTATTTTAGATACCTTGGTAACTGCTTTTAGCATTCCGTAGTACGGTCCCCACACCTGGACATCTTCCTATCAGCACAGGTATCACACTGGATCTGTGATCAACATATTCTTACCACAAGCCATAGGACACCAGTGAAGGGTTCATAGATAAAATATACAGAATATTATTTTACCAGCAAAATAATGCTGGTTTTATGTCCACAGATTTCCTCAGTTAGGTAAAACCCCCCACTATTTGTGGATTTCACCTGGGCAAAAGGCAAGCAGGTGGGAAAAGTAGCAGAACTGCTTCCCACAGGGGCCACCCTACTGCATAAAACCACCTCTTGCTTTGCATTAAAAGTATTTATGTTAAGTTCCTGTGACACATCCATTCATTTCAGCACTGTTCATTTAAACCAATTCTAAGCTATTGCCAAGAGCTATGAATTCTTCATGCTACGTGCAGATTTTCCAAAACTCATTTCCTAACTTACCTTGATGGGGGCAGAAATTTTGGTCCTTGTACCATGTCATCTTTATAAGCAAATGAAACAACAGCATAAGGACAAACATGTCTTGGTCTTCGCCTGATCTCATCAAAGCCATATTCATAAAAGTAGTACTGTGAAAAAGAAGTGACATTGTTAAATCAGAAGACTGGAGCAACAGTCAATTTCTTTAAAAGCTGGTATTTAAAATAAAGAAGCTTTTAAATGCTCCTCTCATATGTACTATAGAATACAATCAATAAAGATAGTTTTTTTTATCTTCTCCCTCCTTTATCAACCACTTAGATACGGACACCACTTTAGGAGTGAATCAAGAATGAAACATTCTTGAAATGCAACATTTACTTGAAAGTATTCTTGATGAGACAAGGGACAACGAATAAAAACAAACAAAAAAAAAATCACAGGAAAGTAAATACTGCAATGAGTTGTGCAGTCTATCCTTAGTTCAGTCACAAAATTCTAATATAAAAAGGTTAATTTAGGTAAATTTGTAATGAGAAATGAAAAAATACATTTAGCCAGTGTCCAGCCCACTGATTTACAGAAGACAAAAGAAGACGTTAATACTGAAAAGAATGCTTTCAAGTAAGGATCCTGAAATCTGCAGACTTGGTGGAATAATCTGACTGCAACAGATTACTGCAGTAAGAGACAGAACACCTGGAGGAATATAAATGCTTAGAGCTCATTCTGTCTTCCCTCATCATCTCCAAACCCAAGAGTCTGGAAAGAGGAATAAGAAGAAAGAAAAAAAAAAAAAGAAAGAAAAGAAAGAAAAAATGCTATTCTTTTCTAGCCAACATTTGCACTTTTAGGAGTCTCAATGACCACAAACCAGTTGTACTTTTACACTTCAAACTCCCCACATTAAGTCCTCTCTTCCAGCCTCCACTCCAGTCCCATGGACACTCCCCAGTTATTTCGTATCCCACCTCCACCCTAATCTGACGGAGATCTTTGCCTGAGGTTCAGCATCACCCAAGGGGAACGGAGAGGCTGCCCTGATCTTCTGGGATTTCGAACGCAGCCACCTGTGGGCTGCTACACACACCCAGCTGCAGCTTCATGGGGAAGCTCAGGGTTTGTTGTATCTTAAGTGATCTTCTCTCCATCGTTGCAGAAGTTCTGTTTACAAAGGTTTTATATAAGAAGGAAATACAGGCTCAGCTTTACCTGAGTCAGTTCGTAGGCTCGGTAAGCCAACAGGGAGGTGACCTTATTTGCATTCTTAGAAACATGACACTCGTGCTTTGGGGTGGGATCCAACACACTCTTGACAGTCGATTCCATTGCTTTCATACCAATGTGGTCATATATGCTTTTCATTTTTCCCTGTAATAAAGCAGAAGAATTGTAAGCATGAGCTTTTTCCTGGAAAGTGGCAAATTGCTTCAAGTACAAAAGAAGTCAGAGCAGAGAAATTAAAACAGGGCATTAAGAAAGCCACTTCTAGAAGTATATTATTTTCATATTTTCGAAGAAAACAATAGATTTTTGCCTTTTATAACAATTTATTATGCTTTATTTAAGCTTAATATCAACACTAGATTTTATATCTAGTAGAGTTCTAGTTTCTCTATACGCAGATGATTGTGTAAATTAAAAGTAAGTTAGGTTAAAACCACCTGTGTGTTATCAGTAAGCAATGTAATCCTTCAAGAATAGCAAGATAAAATTACCTTTATTATTTTAAAAACAATCACATCTCCAGTCGCTCCAGATTCTAGAGGATTAGGCTGCAATAAATCAGCATACTTGGAGATATATACACCTGAGAAGAGTATTAAAATAAAACTAAATACATTATGCTGAATATTAAAACATTATTAGACATTTAAAAAGCATTACATGGGATTAAAACTCCATGTACACAAAAGAATAAAGATAAAACTGACACTCATGTGCAAAGGTAGAATAATTTTGTGCTTTTCTGTACTTAGTTATTTCATAGATTTTAAGGCCTCAAACACACACTGCCATTCATTGGTCTGGCTGACTACCTCAGATCCAAGAACTGTGACTGAATTCAGATACTCTGAAGAGCATCCACTTGGTTTAGGTTCCTCTCCTTCCAAGTCTGTATTTAACTGCTTTAGCAAATTGCTCCAGAGCCTTTACCAGCTAAACCAGTAAAAAAATCATGTGCTCTTCAAGCTTTGTTCTTTTCCACCTCACACCTACTCTACTTTCAATATACATGTCACCTCTGTACCATGTTCCTCTTACACAGGACGACAAAATTAGTTCCTAATTTCTATTTGAAAAGCTTTGCAAAAGGAACTAGCTATCCTGCACTCTCAAAACTCTTTAACACCTTGTGACTCTTCTAAGTCTCCAACTTATCTGCACTCTTCTTGGATTTGTGGATTCAAGAATTTTAGTTCTACCTACATTAAAACTGAGCTGAGCTACTGTGTCCATGAAGTATCTCTGAATGCACACACCTACAAACAAACAGAGGCAGCCAGCCACACACTGCATTAGCTCTTTGGGCCCCCAGGTTTACAGGGGCTATTGGTTTGATTTAAAGCCAAAATGAGACATAGGTCTTCCCTTTGGGAAGGGAATTTAACTGAAATTACTCAAAACCACAGCTTTGAAATAATGTTCTGATGTCTATTTCCTTTGCTACAAACATCTTGCTATGATATTGCTGCAGTCAGTGATAGAAAAAGGACTGAAAGTTCACACAACGGCATGACTTTATCTGCCAACTGCTACTGAATAGCCAGCACTTATAATCAAAAGATAGTTACCCATGGAAGGCCTGCCGAGAATTGTGATTTTGGAGTGGCCAACCTGCAGCCCCTTTTCACATATGCTCTGGATCTAAAGAGAACAGACAGTTTTTTAAGCAAGTCTGTTAGGAAAGTCAGGATATGAACAGAACAAACAGTGAGAAATTACGATTACGGAATTTAAACTGAGATTTACACAAAACCCCAACTCTTACAAACAGAGGCAAGACTAGGCTGAATTCTCTACAAAACTATTAAACTGTGCAAGTAAGACTCTGACATGGAGCAGCTACATAGATTCACCTGTATCTTAAAAAACAACAGTCTCCCTATACCTTAAATACTGTTTATGAACATTACGTGCCTTCAATACAGAAAATTTTAGTATTTATAACAGAAGTATACCTGTCAAATGATTGCAAGCTTAAGAAATCCTGACTCCATAATAGCAGACAAAGCACAGAAATCCCCTTTCCATCACTTTGATTAAAAGTATATGATCAAAGAAGAGACAGAGAAGACACTGTCCATTTTCTAATATTACAGGTTAACTTCTTGATGCAAAAAAAGAAAAAAAACCAAAACCCAAATGCAATGAAAACATAAAATATTCCTCCTAAATTAAAAAAAACCCCAAACACAAACCCAATAAAAACTCACATGCAATCCAGGAAATCTATCCTTATATTTACAAAACAGAGGCTAAACCAGAGAAAATACAGAGGCACGAAAATGGAGTACCTTAAGTAGCAGGGAATTGAGGATTTAAATGGTGACATATCAGATCCCTTTCCCATTCTTCTACACTTTCCAGAGCTGAATTTTGCAAAAGTAACTTATAAGATTGTGTCAATAAAAACACTTTGAAAAAAAACAAAGCTGCAAAACCTCTTAATTGCTGAAGAAAGCATTTCCCCTGCAGTATTTCACTCCTCACCTGGCACCGACCCACCATGAGGAATGCGTAACTTTCCGAGAGCTCCTTCTCCAGGCGGCCATCGAATTTCAGCTCTCTGCGTTTTTCTGTGAACTGTTCATACAGAAAGTTCTCAACACAGGTACACACACTGCTGCTGCCACAGTCAAGAGTCAAGGTTTTAAGGCCCCATCTATGGCAGCAGATCCAAGTATACAAAAATAATCAAATGATAATCCAAATGAAATCACTGGATGCTGTAATTAGATTTCAAAATCATTACACCTGTGGGAAATCTAACTGGCTTACCTGACCAAATATATGTTTTTTTAAGAAAGAGACACTCTTCAAACCAACCTGTGCAGTAACACCTTAGTTTGATCTTTGTAGCAGAACTGGCTAGAACCATCCAGCCCAATGCCTTCCATACCATCTTTGAAACTCCAGAAATAAGACTTTCTCTTTTTAGGAGACAGATCTCTTACACTGTGCATATATTTTTACAGAAGCACCTCACTGCTACTGAGGTGGTTTCAACCAATATTTCTCAGCTGTAACCATGAATATTTAATGGAATAGCTTAAAATGCTTCAGCTTACTTTGTAACTTCAAGATGATAATCACAGAAAACAAATTATATATTCAATTACTTCATATGTGAAGCTTTTTGGCACTGGGAATGAAAACTTTATTTCAGAGTGATGAAAGCAAGCCAAGGCTGCATTCAAGAGATACCACATAAGGCACAACAGAAGGGTTTCAACCAAGGTGCTCCACTTACTAGATCTGTAATCAACTTTAGTTAAAGTGCTTCGTGGAAAACAACAAAATTACAGAGACTATGGAAACTTATATAAGGCATATATCTTAATTTTCACAGGAAACATCAGCCTTCAAAGAAGACTTTAAAACATCTTTCCAGGTTATTAAAATACCTTAATAAAAATGAAGAAAAATTTTGAAAGCTAAAAACACACAGACATAAGTGGTGCCAAATACAATTTTTCTTTTAGTCTTTTTAGAGTATCTGTCAGGCAAGAGTTTACCACTATGCAGTAATAAACTTGCCTCAAAAATGGCTGCTCACATTTCTGGGGATATGAGTTTGCAGTTAAAGACCAACCACATAACTGAAAATAATCGCCAGGTCTCTGTCTCTAGATTGAGAAGAAGCACTGTCATTTTACTTATTGAGAAGCAGAAGCCACAAATACACTCACTTCCTTTTCCAACAGTTCACTATGAACTAAGCTGGCTCTCTTGTATTTAAAATTGGACATTGAACTTGGATCCAAGTAGGAAGAATGCAGAATCCTTAAAATATCCTCAAATTCTCGAGAACCTGGAAATACTGGCTGAAAGAGTGCTATAAAAGAGAAGAAATAAAATAATTAGTGGCAATATACATGTTGAAACATCCAAAATTTTCCAGTTCACTGACAATTTATGCATGAAGATAAATGGTTTGTGATTCAATTTCAAATACAAAACACCTAGAACACTTGGCGAATATGGACCTTAGCAAGTTTATCTTAAAACTTCCTAGAATGATAGCATCTTCAAAAAAACACACATGTATTTTTTTACTATTACTCTTGAGCAGCTACTAGTTCTCAGAAGTTTGTAAGGGAAGCGAAGCACCTCAAGTCTGAATTTATCCCTTGAAAAACATCTAATATGTACTGCAAAACACTGTAATTAAACTTTCACAACTGTAATTAACTAATTAACTGTTTTAATTAAGAAGCAGAACAAACTGTCCTAATAAAAACCTCAACAAGAGTTTCATAGTTTGGCCTTGCTTCAGAACTATTATGAGGTTTTGTGTTTGTTTGCTGATGGCACTTAAGCTAAATATGAAGAAGTCCAATCCTATTTAAAGAAGACAAATAAGCTCCTATTATTAAAAAGCCCCACTGCCTGTGTTCATGCTTGATGATGTTATCCCCTCCTGTAAGTGCTTTAAAAGGAAAGCCCTTCATGTGGCTGTTATACAAATTCCCTCCTGGGCAAACCTTTGGAGTTCCCAAAGGGAAGCAGTTATGTCCCTGAAATCCTTATCTGTGTTTGGGTGCCAAGGTGACAAACTGATCAGAGGAGCAACCCCAGAGTGAGCCAGCAGACAATGGCAGTGCAGATTCTGAGAGTAGTGGCCAGGAAAGTAGTTTTTCTCCTCAGAGTAACATCCGAAACACACACCAAAAGTGCAGGATTTTCACTGTAATTACAACAGTTAGGAAGAACAACAGTAGTACTAGTCTCATCAAAAAAAACCCCAATCTACCGTTACTCTAACAACAAATTACATCTTCAGAGTATATTCTCCAATTTCATTGAATAATATGGCAGTAGATTTAGACAGCGACCTTTCCCTCATTTGCAGAAAAGATTTGCTGCATAAGCCTCAATATAAAACAAATGTTCTAATGAAAACTGAATTGTTCTGTGTTATTTAGTAAAAGCTGCACACTTTAGAAGGCAACACCCCATCTGCAAACTGAACTCAAGCAATGATTCCAACACCACCAACAACGAGCAAGTGATTTTTTTAGGAGTGGAAGTTATGAAAGTGATTTAGAAATCATACTTATGTAACATCCTTTTTAGTAACTACGCCTTCATTCTTGAAAAGCTGATGGCAATATGGGAGGAGACAGAATTGAGAGTGAATGGAATTCCCAACTTAGTATTACTGGGACTGAATACTACTGTACTGAAGAAGAGGGAGAGGGGAGAAAGAAGCCTGCTGCAGGTACATACGCCCTGGGAAAGCACCCTCTGTTCCACCCCAGCCCCAAACACCCTTTGGACACTACAACACCAGGGTTTAACAACTCCCTGTCAGAAAGATCTGGGGTTCGCACGCTGCCAGCTCCTCAAAAAGGACCAGTTAAGGCAGGAGGTTATCTGTGCCAGGTGCTTGACCGAATTTCCTGTTTTCTTACCAGTGTTTACTGGACCTTATTCCTTCTCCCTCCTTCCCCCAGGACACAAGCTCAGTAAAAATCAGCCTCTTCCATCTGGAGCCCAAACAAGTGGAAAGCATTGCAGGGTGAGCTAGAAAGAGCCACCACAAACCATACATAGTCTCACCACTTTCCCAGATGCAAATCTAGGAAGAGGCACATTATGACATGAATTAATATCCTGTCATAGACACAAATATTATTAGCCATGTCCCTATTTGTGTTTAAACATCATCTACTTTGTGGAAAGCTCTGGAGAGCGAGCTAAGATAGACTTGCCCAAAACCAGCAAGTCCCCCTATTCTCCTGCTACGGAGGACCTCCAAAAACTAGTATACACTTAGTTCTCAACATATTTACAGAAAAGCCCTACCTAATCATTAAATGATGGAAAACAGAAAATAAGAAGGTTTTTAAGATTGTTGTGGTTCTCTTCTTCCAGAATGTGAGGCACTGCAGACTTCATGTTCTCAACCAAAACATGAAACGCTACCCCAGCAAGGTAAGTAGCCAGGCAATACTTTTCAGTTTGTCACCTGAGCTGTAGTGTTCAAGGACAGTGATGGTCTAAAATGTTAATGTTGTCACCATAGCAAGGCCTGTACCTCACTTCAAGGAAGGAGTGCAGAAACAAGACAAAACTAAAATAAAATTGAGAAGTACTAAACTAGACCTTGTACAGCAGTCACCAAGGCCTGTGCCCACAGGCAAGCCATGAAATCACTGAGCTCATCTCCAGTCCTCCATCACTTCAAAGACCAGCAGTGTGCACATACATCTCTTCCAGGCTTGCTGATGGGGGTATGCTGCACCTTTATTGCCCTGTGTTAATTAAACAGTAATTAAAGTAAGGACTAACCTGCAGCATCCTTATAACACAAGTCAATTGTTGTGGGGTTTGCTGGTTTGTTCTGCACAGGTACAAGTAAGTAAATAAATACTAGGTTTGTTCAGATTCTACCCAGGGCACTGGAACATATGTGATTATTTTTAGGTGGAGATTGAGTTTAGCTAATAAGTACTAGTCAAGGGACAGGGACTGGACTGGATGTTTGGATGTATGTCACGTCTGAGAGGCTCTACTTTTCTTTCACAGCTGTCTGATGTTTCAACTTCAGAAAACTGAGATTGGAGCTACTGGGTTTGGTTGCTTTAACTCAGAATGTGAAGACAGAGCCATCCTCCTTGAGCAATCCTGAACAAACACTGACATGAAGATAAGTAAATGACTGATTTTCTTATCAGCTAAGCTAGCAGAATGCTAGCACTCTTCACACACAAATGCTCCTGCTACAAAAGCTCCATTGAAAGGCACCCTTTTAAGTCTTCATTTTTAAGACAGACAAAAAATCTATGTGTTAATGAACTGTGACATTTTTACCTTTATGACTTTCTCAGCCCAAAATGTCTTGTGCTCTCAAAAGAACTAAATAGTTACCAAGTTCAGGGACTGACAGAGCTCCCCACCTAAAAATATGGTGTAGCAAATAGCAGATGCACATCTCTACCAAAGAAAATTAGAAGTCAAAAGACAAGGCAAAATGATGAAGGGACAACCTGGGCCTTCATGCAGGTATTGCTGAGAGTTTCATGGGTAAAAGCAAGACCTTTCTCCACCACTCAGCCTGAGAAACACTAGTCATTCGCTACTTCGATAGATTCCAGAAAGAAGCATCCAGCTTTAATCAACAACCAGCCCCTTAAAGGCACTGACTGCAATCTCAACATCATTATCTTTTGGTAAGGTGATCGCTCATATAGTTTAGCAAGTTAAAAGTGCTCTTATACTGCTTTATCCTTAAAATTTGCTTTCCTAATCCTATCAAGGACCTCTCAAGTTTCAAGCAAACCTGGAAACCTCTGAAGATTTGACAACTGTATTAGAAGGGGCCAGGACAAACCTGAAGACAAATGATAAATAAGCTGCTCAAGAGAGCATAACACCATTGCTAAACTCGATGTACCAAGAAAACAAACCTTCAAGAGACTTCTAAGGAGAAAGACAAATGCAGGCACACCTTAAAAAAATAATGTTGCAGCCAACCTTTCTTTCACTTGTTTCCTGAATTTCTATGCTAGGAAAAAGAATGAGGAAATCAGAAGTAGTATTCTCTGTGCCAACGGATCACAGTTGTTTTTAAAAGGTATCTTTCCTCCAGATTAAAAAGGATTTCTGTTGACTTTCAGTCCCTACTTAAGTCTCCAGGAGGGGAGATAAAATTCCGAAGAAGATAAATAAGCAGCCTAATTTTCTAGAATATCTCTCTTACATTTTGGAAGCTAAAGCTTACATTTTCTCTTATATTTGTGATTTCCAGATTCAATTTCTAATTGCTTCACTACCAAAAATTGTTCCTGAAACACATGTTAGTGTTTCAAAAATAAAACAAAACAAAACAAAAAGAAAACCCCATCTCTAAACAAGCTCAAACACCTCTGGCAAAGTCATCCTGTACATACTTTGTACATAGCAGCTAAGTCTTCACAATTAAGGCAGCAGCTATCTCTCAGCATGGTATGTCCATAAAAGAAATGGTGGTTTAAAAAGCAAAACAAGGACAATTCCAAGGCCAGGAATGACAGAGGAAGCTTCCATGTTTATTGCTTCATGCTGGGCTTTAGAATCAAGCCAAGAGAGCTCTTTTGAAAGGGACTAGTGACATTCAGATTATTTTGCAATTTAACAAGATGTATTTAACCACTAGCAATAAGGATGGGGCAAGCATGTGCCACTACAGCATCAGATGATCTATGCAGTGCTGATCTTCCCGTTCAGTCCAGAGCTGACTGAACTGCATCATTTTTCAAACGACAATACAAATCCCAACAGCAATTTGGTTGTCCTCAAACTGCACGTTTGGCAGGCCACGGTGTAAGAACAACTCAGCAGCTCTAAGCCCAAAAGCACCCTAGGATGAATGGAGCAGGGTCTGCTTTGAGAGCTTTGGAAGCTCTAAGTCATCAGAATGATTAAAATGCCCGAGAACCTTTCTACAGGCTGAAAGGAAAAAAGGTAAGAATGGGTCAATTGACCTTGACATTAGCAAGTCAGTTTTTGAAGTAAGGAAAGAATGGCTTCCTTTTCTACCTTAGAGGCCACAGAAAACTGAGGTTTGAACTACACAACCCAAAACTTTTTGCACACTGCAGATGGTTCTGCATAGGCAAATGATGAATTAGATGACCTGAAAAGGTATTTTGCAGGTTTTCATTCACACTGGAACCCAGTGCTAAAGAGTAACTCCAAAGATCGCTGGTTAAGTACTAAACATTTCTGAAATGCATTTATAGGTATTCACATGTAATCACACTTGGGTGTGACATACAAGATACTTCAGTTGTTCATGAGGCCCCACGTTATATCCAGGTATTTTTCTGTCAGATGAATTATAAAAGATTTTTTTTCTTCAAATCAACCCAGTTCTTTTTACAATGAATCTGCCAGACTTGTATCACCCCAGAGCTGGGTGACAATGGGAAAGAACGGGAAGAAAAAGGGGTCATTACTGCCAAAAGGAATTATTCTATTACTGGAGGAAAAAGACTGGATAATGAAATAAACCTACCTTCATCTCTTCCTTACAGAAGAAAGCATTTCAAGAAGTTAAGACGTTACACTCTTCTCTGAAGAACAAGAAACCTATTCAAGCAAGTATTTTTGTGATACGGACTAAGTTACTGACTCCATATTGCAAAAGGGCAAGAACTAAGATAGATTTCAGGGAGGAAATCAGACATGTCTTCAACTCCACTTAGCAAAAACAAAGTTAATTAGAAACCAGTGGAGACTAGCGAAAAGCAAGAAATACCACAGGATTTTAGAGGAAGCATTACTCAGAAACAAAAAACCCCAAACCCTGGACACTTAGAAGCAGAACGCTTCGAAGGCGAGGCACGAGAACGTGGGATGCTCCCTTCCTCCCTGCAAAGAACTTTCACCAGATAACAGTCTTCTGCGTGTCATCAATGAAGGACAACTCTGCTCAGCGTTTGTTTAGTCTATCTTAACCAGGATTACACCCGTCTCCTGCGGGGAGGAGGTCAGGGCAAAGAGAAAAGCGAACCATCTTCGCTGATGTCGGTGTCCCAAAGACATCTTCTCCACTTGAGAATGCACCTCCAGAAGCAGAGCCAAGATCAACTCAAGCCCACCCTGACTGCATCCAGCTTCTCCTCCTTTTAAAGCAGAGGCCTGAAATTCAAGCCAAGTTTTTGTTTTGGTTTTGTTTCATCCTTGTGACAAAATTAAAGTGAGGAAGAGGAGGGGTAGGGAAAGAATGTAAAAGCCTGACACTAAAATCGGCTCCCCAGCAGCCTCGCGAGTGCGAGCCAGGAGAGACTCCTCCACACGGCAGGGCTTGCATGCAGCCGTGTGAGGTGTCTGAGAGCTGCCTGGTGAATCGGATGGAGAGGGAAGCGAGGCAGAAAAAGGAGGGGAAAGGAAGGAACAACCTTTCTTTTCTTTGCTCTTCCTGGGGATGTGAAAGTTCCTCCTAAGAGGCTGCTGCTGGTCTTCTGGGGGCTTAGGGAGAGGGGGCGGCCCCCCGAGCACACCGCTGGGCGGCTGCTGCTGCTGTTCATTTGCCGTCGAGATGCTGCTCCTACGCTGGCTGCTGCTACTGATGCTGAGGTTTGTGGGGACATTGTCCTCTGCAGCAGCCACCAGCACCGCCTCCCCAGCGCTACCGCTCTCAGAGCGTCCGCCATTTTGTGTGGTGTCCTCAGCGGCTCCTGCTCTGTTACTCTCCACTCCGCGGACGCCCGCGCTGGTCTTCTTCGTCAGCTGATGCTGCTCCGGCTCCGTCTCGTCGCTACTGCGGATCTCGGCATCCGCCATTCCCTCCGGAGAAGCGAGCCCGGCAGCCCGCGCCTTCTCTTCTCCCCAGCACAGCGCCCCTGCCCAGCGCCAGCAGCGCCCGCGCCGCCTGGGCTCCCCGTCCGCCCGCCTCACAGCAGTCCCCCGGCCGCCCCTGCCCCACCACACAACATGGCGGCAGCAAGGGGGGCGGGGCTGCGGCCAGCCCGGCCCAGCCAATCCGCTCGCGGGGCACGTTATAAATAAGGGCGCGGCCGGGGCGCGGGCAGTGCCCACGTGATGGGGCGGGATGGGCCAGCTCCCGAGCCGCTGCTCCCACCAACCGGCACCGCTCGGGACCCGCTCCTCCCGCCCCCGGGCACGGCTCGGGATCCCCTGCTCCCGCCCCCGGGCACCGCTCGGGACCCGCTCCTCCCGCCCCCGGGCACCGCTCCCGACCCGCCGCCCTCCCGCCAAGCGGCGGCACCTCCTCCGGGGCCGGGCGAGGGGTAGCACGGGAGGGGCGGGGCCGGAGCGCTGCCCTGAGGGGACGCCGCTCTCCCGGAAAGGCCGCAGGCGGCACAAGGGCCCTGCGCTGCAGCCGGGGCACGGCGCTCGGGGACGGGCTCCCCCGCAGCGAACCCTCCCTTGGGCACGAACCCGCCCTGGCATTTCGGGTCCAGGGACGCTCCGGCTCCAGGGTTGGCACAGCCCTTCTTTGCGAGCTCCCAACTCTAACTACAAAGTTCACTGCACGGAGTACCAGTGCGTACTTCTTACTCTCCAAGCTTTTTTCCAAGACATTGGACAAAATGACAACATTTCACCTTTGAAGAATAAAAATACATTATTGTTATAAATGAGCTCTGTAAATTCGTGCTAAAATATGAATTAAATTAAAGTTATAAGAATTAAAAGCTGCAGCCCCCTTAAAACCAGAAGTTTCAAAACTCTCCTAAAACCAGTTTAACCAGGGAGGGGTTTCACAACACCAGAGCAGTCGGAGAATAGGCCTATTCAGTCAATAGGTGAGAATTCCATCCCAGGTGGAGTCAGATTTGTATCACAGGAACATTCACACTACGACCGAACAATATGAACAATAATGGCCTGATAGCTATCGTCTGATATCTACATCTCGGCCATCAAGGAATTATGTTTCTGGGAATCCTATTGTGAAGACTGAGGAGCCAGATGTACCAATTTCGTCATCTGGAGATGGACAATTCATCGCAACATGGACCATTCACCACACCCAGAAACCTTTTTGTCCAGCCCTATACAGTGAAAGAAGAACCTCATGAATATGATTCAGGGCTGAGAAGAATGGACTGGATGTGGTCATTCCCCAAAAACTGTATAAAATCACCCTGACTGAACCGGGGGAGATCTGATGCACCAGAGGTCAGATCTATACGCGTTCACCCAGTACCGACCCCGGGCTCGGTGCTGCTCCTCAATATCGTGGCTCATTGTGACTGATCTTTCGGCTGCATAATAAATTTTATTCCTTTATAAATTTGATTGGGCTATCTCGTTTATCACAATTATCATGGTTATGAAGGGCAAGCAAAAAACCACATTTACTTCAGCAGGATTCTTTCACAGTTGCATAGTGAGTTAGAACAGCACTAAATAACCTGTATTGGAGGCCAGAAGGTTAACATCTATTGTCCCTGTAAGGCTCACAACTTCTGGTGCAAGAGGAATTGAAAGCCAAAGCAAAGACCTGTCTTTGGCAGCTTGCAGGAATGCACCAGGGTGAACAGTGCATGCTGAAAATAACCATTCTTGCAGTGCCTAGGAAATGCAAATACCAGATTTTAGTTTTACAAGTAACTAGCAAATCATTAAAAGCCCATAATTTGTTTTCTTTTTTAAAAGTATAGTAGTGCTGTAGTTGTTGAACAGATGTATATATCCATTAGCTACTTACACCAATTACCTTCAATTCCCGTAACTTGTAGCTATTCATGTCACCTTGAAAGCAGCTACTGACCTTAAAAATAGTAAGTATTCATGCTTGCAAGGTGTGCAAGGAACAGGTATTTTAATCTGGCCCTTTTATTTTATTAATCTTTTTAGAGTAGCTGTAAATCAGAAAATATAAATAACCTATCAGCTCACAAATGGCCTGGTGCTAGTGGTAGCCTCCAGGGTGTTAAAAGAAGATAAGCTAATAATTATTAATAGTTCTTAGAAGTGTTTGGGGACCCAGCAAGTTTAAACAGGGTAATTAGTATCTGTAACTATAATTTACATGATTACAGAAACAACACCCAATATTTATCTAATTGTAGAAACATAGTGTTCCATTACCTAGAGGTAATAAACCCCACAAATGCAGTGTTATCCTATGGATAAGTTAAGAGTGTTTCCCTGAGAATGTGATGTCCTGCCTCTGTGAGGATTCAGTGCTGGTAAAGAGAATATTACAGGTGTGTTAATATATTATTGAAATAATTTTGCTGTGTTTTACCTTGTTTAAATAGAATTTCCATATACAAGAAAAAAATGGAAATACCAATGCAGTCCCATTTAAGGCTATGTTGATCCATTATACATCTCCAAACATGTCAAATTGCTTTATCAGTTTTGAACTGGCATAGCTCTTAAAATCACTTTCAGGTTGTGCATGTCTTCAGTTCAAAAGCTATTCAGTCGATTGGTGTTTGGACCAAACAATCTCTGAAGTCTTGCTGATTTACCAAGCAGCACGTAAAGTTTTCCTCATCAGTTGCTTTAACCAGATGTGTCTTTGCAGTCATACAGAATTACTTTTATGCATTAATTAATCTAAGCCTGGGAGAGATCATCACAAAAATTTCTCAGTACTAACTGATAAATGCTCCAGCAATTCCAGATCACTGCACCACACCCTGCATCTTAAATCCCAATAGATATCAAACAGGTACAAAGAATCCCAGTTCACAAAACAACAGTTCAGCAAAAAACCACCATAGGAAGAAATTACTTGAATACTCTGAAGTGAAAAAAAAAAAAGGTTATGAAATTTGTCACCTTATTCTCTCTCTAGTTTCTGTGGTTTTTGGTACTTGCCAAGCATCTGACCATGATTCCCAGGCTTGCACCAAGTGGTTTTCCACCCCAGTACAACACAGCTGCAGATCCCTTTGATTCTGAAATCAGATGATTTTAACACATTACTAATACAGCTTTAGATCAGATTAAGAGCCATAAAATAAGACACAAGGGAGAGTTGCATGCTCAAGGAGCAAACTTGAGTGCTTCGTCCAGACACTATTTCAGTATCTTTTTACAAAAGCAAATTTAGAAATTTGAAAACTAAATCAGAAATTTGAAATTGATTAATCTGAGTATATTGTTACAATTTAATTTAAATAACCACAAATTGCTATTTTACTTTCTCTTATGACTCTAATGATGCAAAACACATCTAATGTCTTCAAAAGTTTAAGAGCTAATTTTGTGCCACCTACGTTTCAGGTGCCGGGAGATCAAGGATAGGAGAACTGTATCATTAACCTGTCTTCCTAGACCATGCAAAGAGAAGAATCTTTGGAAAACTCAGAAACAAAACCTAATTTACACACTTGGAAAGAGCTTTAGTATTGTTTGGCGGCCATGGAGAAAACATGCTTATGATATTAAAAGGTGAGACAAAATGGGGCCGTAGCCTTGACCTGGCTCTGTAAAACCAGGAATTAGTAGCACAAATTGACTTAGTACTTTTTTTTTTCCTAACAAATATGTGATCCTCAGGTAAGACTGAAAATATCTACTTGTATTTTTTAAATACTTCCATTTTATAATTAATACATGTAATATCTTAAAATATTTAAAATTTCATGTAATCAAATCAGCTGTGAAACTACACCATTATTTCCAAGAGATGGCAGCACCAACCTGTAGAACACATTACAGTATTTTAAAATCAGTATTCATTAATAAGCATTAAATATGGAAGAGCTGCCCACTGTGGATCTGAAAGCCCCTTTTAAAAGGAAACAAATCATCTTCTATATATGTGGAACTTGGTTTCAGACCCTGATAGATCCTGGGAATCAAGGTTTGTGCCAGGCAGTGTCACCATAAAACATCATTTTTATCAAAAAGTACAATCCATTAAACTGCTATCTGAAAGTTCTGATGCAGCTTTCAAACTCTAGAAATTCTGTGAAACTTCAAGTGACCTGGTCCCCACTGTCACAGAAGCATTCTTAAGGCAGAAGCCCTGGTTTAGGTGGGTCATACTAAATAGGAGAAATACTTTTTCTACCCTGCAATTTTGGCCCTATCCCTACCGAGATTCTAGCAACTGATCCCTGGTACTGAGCTTCATACATCTCACACTTACTGTTCCTGGGGTCTCGTTACAGACTTTCGTGTTCCTAGTCATCATGCTGGCTTTGTTCTTCCACTGCTGGAGAGCAAATCTAGGGAAACAAAGGCCACAGACAGTTCAGTTTTGTGTTGTAGTCTCAGAGGACCCACACAATTCAGAGTCCCAAGGCCATTCTCTTTGCTTACCTTTCTCAGTCAAGACAATCTCTGCTTTTATCTTTATTACTTCTGGTCCATCAGGTCTTTCATAAGCTACAGCTACACTGACTCTCCTCATCAGAAGCAGAAGAGCAAACAGGTTGCTAAGATGTGCCACAAAGGGATGGATCTGCCCCCTCAGACCACTGACATCCTTCCTGCTCTTGAGAGCAGAACACCTCGTCGCTCACTCTTCTCCCCGAGTGTGAGATCCAGAGTGCTCATGCCTCAGATTTAGATGAGTGTCTGCATCCCTCTCTTCATTTTGCCATCTCCTCATGGTGATCCTGGAAGCACTTGACACCTCAGGCTTCTCACTGCCTCTTTTCTCTTCACTGCTGCAACCTCTCAGACTCCCCTCTGGACACCAGAATTACTAACTGTGACAATCACTTGAACATATTTATGTATATGATTCTTCCTCTTTACTTCACACTCATAATTTTAGATTTTACCCATCCTTTTTGGTATGTTTTATTGTCCAAGCCTACCCCACCCCTCCACCACCACCATGACCCTCCTGCCACAATCAAGTCATCTTTTCAAAAGCAGTGGCATTTTAAAAGTTCTAGAACTAAAATAAGCTTATCAAATCCATCATGATATCAGTATTCTTAAACTGGAAAGCATAATCCTTAGGATGATTTGAAGAGAAAACCCCAACTTCATTAAGATTTATTAGGTCAATCAGTAGCTAAGTGCATATCGACTACAAAGGACAACCAAAACACTTGCACTCCAGAATGCTGAACAGTGAGTGGGTGGTTAAATTATAGTAAACAAATGAAAATTAATCTTATGAGATTTGCTGGCTGGGTGGTGGCTTCTGCATACCCCAAAATGAATCCTTTCAATTGTGACCCACAAGGAATCATGAGAGAGAAACTGATGACAGGACAGTAAATTTTTGTTCTACCTACTTACTAAATTAATTATGTCATACAAAACTTCGGGGAATGTGGTGAATTGAGTGCAGTGACTTGTTTCTGTAACTACTGTGCATTTAGCAAATTAGATCCAAATATGTACCACTTTATACGAAACAAAATACAAGCTTTGGTCACTTATGTTAAAGCCTCACTGTGTGTACCACTGAAATATTCTTGTAGTCCTCTTGCACAACCAACCAAACCAAATAAAAATCAAAATGGTTTAATGTAATTTATTTGAAATATTTCCAGAAAAGTTTAAGGCCATTATTAAAAAAAAAAAAAAA
>WEKY01053899.1:127561-161829 GCA_013390045.1 Picathartes gymnocephalus
AAGCCAATACACACATTCATTCTTTCTTCTCTATCTGAACATTTTACATGCTTTTTGCTCTTTTTCAACATTTTTGCTGAAGAATTTCCCTATGCCTTTTCTTTGGCAGATTTTTCCTTTCTCTCATCTTACCTGGTATACTCATTCAGCTCTAAAAATGAAGCGTTGAAATAAATTACAAAGCCTGAAACAGAAAAGAAAATGGATTTTTTTTTAAAAACTATAAATACAGAAATATGTTCTATAGGGTAAAAATGCAATTTTTTTAAAAAATAAAAATACCTTGTTTTATATTGTTTATCATCTTGTCACACTGATTTCTGTAATGCACTTCAGCATATATATATATATATATGTAAGATACTTAGTAAATTTTATGTAAACTTGTAGAACACAAGAAAAATATTTTTGGCAATAACTTAACAGTTTTTCTACTTTTGCTGTTACAAGTACTTTGCACAGGTTATCTGTTGTAATACCAAGAATCATTTAAAAATTGTAATATACCATTTTCATAGCTTGCCATACAGCACTGGCATTATTTCGTACAGTAAGAAATAAAATACTACCCAGGGATTCCTGAAAAATAACAGGATGTTCAACTATGTGTTTTAGACTGCATTTAAGTGACTCATATGCTTCTCATCATAATGAGTATGTTAAATCAGCCACCAGAAAACACAGTAACATTTCCAATTACAGTACAAAATTAAATGCAACAAAAACTTTTAAAACAAAATTTGAGGAAAGTAAAAAGGATGTAATATATCCAAAAGGAAAAACAATTCCCTTTTTGTTTAAACTCTCTCTACATAATCCCACAGGGTATTTGTAGAGCACCATTTATATAAAATCATCACTTAGTTTTAAAAACCAACTACATGTAATTGTAAACAGACATTTACAGAAAATTAAATGTTTTAACATTAGTGGTGCTTAAAACCAACAGTGGCGGTCAGTGGAGTGCAAAATGCTGAAGAGGGCCTATTCACAAATAGCAAAAAGCAAAAGCTCCCTTCCATTCTTATTCTGTTTGGGATTTTATACATATATGGCACCGAAAGCAAATTACCAGCTTATTTACAAACATCCAGTATTCTCAGCATTTCATTTAATTCAGTGCTGGTTGTAGAGGTTTGGTTGTGGTTTTTTCAGTTGATTATTTTTTGCATTACATGCTTTGAAAAATAAACCATCTTACTTTGCTGACCATTTGAAATGTCCAGATTTTAGTAAGTTTGGCTGCCGGATCTTAAGACAGTGCTTCATTTTGAAAAATAAATCCCTAAAGAGTCCCTGGTTCCATGGCCCGCTGTTTATAGTTTTTGTTTATTTAATATCACAGGAGTTTGGATTGGTTACTGCAAGATAGTTTTCTTTTTTGTTCCAAGAAACTACTTTTTCTTTCCATGCCTTTAAGAAAACTTATTATCTTGATACCCATCCTGAAATTCCATATCAAGTCCACATTTTCAGCTGCCCTTTAAAGGGCAAATAAAGTACTTAAAATTAGGAAAAGGTTATTTATGTAATGCATATATAAACAGTAGTTTAGAGATTCTGTTTACAGCAGACATTGAAAATAACTGGTCAAGTACCTCTTTCATCCACCTTGGGTGTTTATGGAATATAATCACAGGACATGAGTTGCAAGAGATTCCAGCTTATACAGATGGGCAGTTACAGTACAACACTCACAGGTACAAATACAAGAACTGCATTGACTTTGTCACAAAATATATTCTAAAAGTGCTTCTCCAAATGGTTCCATATATGGAATGCAAATACTGTACAGGTAAGAGACAGATTTTCTTCCGTGAACTGAACGTTTTTGTCAGACATTGGTTTCTATTTGCTTTTGGCTCTCACAAGAGTTCGCCTGCTCCATGCGCTCGCAGTCGGCGCTGAGCTCGCTGGTGTCCATGCTGCAGTCTGACTCACAGTCCGACTGCTCCATCTGCTCCAGGGCAGCCTCTCCCTGAGGCACTCTGCGGCCACTGGGTGACACAAGGACATGTGCTTCCGGCCCACCAGCCTTGCCTGCACACACAGCCTTTTCCTTGGCCTGGCGGATGCAGTTTAGCCACTGCTGCTTGTTGAAGGAGTCATTGGCTTGGAGAGAGTGAGTCTGGCTTTGGGATCCAGTTTTGAAGCTGACTCTAAAGAAGTTTTTGACTGAAAGAAACAATACATATCAAAACCGTGAATGCTTTGGCTGAATGGATTTTATAATCAAGGTGTATATTTAAGTAACAGAATCTGCACAGTCTTTGCCTTAAGGTCAGACAAGACCATGTAAGACCAAATAGAAGAGTCTGGGTATCTCCTTGTTTCTGGGAGAAGACCACAGAACACCACAAGCACTTCTAGTAACCTCATATTGCTGGATTACATAATTTTGGTTCTGCCATGCATGAGGTATCCATAAAGCTTAAAGTGAATCAGCAAGGTTAAGACTTCTCCCACACTTTAATGCCTCTCCTCCTACTTATCTGCAAAGTGGATTTCCAGAACCTTCACTGAATGCAGCATCCTTGTGCCAGCCAAAGACTGCCTCATCTCTTCCATTCACTTCACTAATACAGTGGATACGTACAAAAACCCCTTGAAGTTTTGACCAGATGAGATTTAAAAGACTCTTGTAATAGAAAAAGCATCTTCATAATATACTTAACTGGAAGGACATTAGCATGAATAGCTGCAGTCCTGACCCTGAGTACTGCAATATCTGCCAGCTTAAAGAGTTATGGAATAGCAATCAGTGTCTCCAGTACAAGGAAAGGCAAAACAGCTGAAGTTCAAGATTTCAAAATACACTTGCTTATAACTTTGCAGTTTTGCCACTACAGTCTGTCTGCTCTCCCCTTCTCAATTCAGTACAGGAGCATGTGTGTGGAGAAATTCTATTATCAATACAGTGAGCTCTGAGAAAGAATTGAGAAGAAACAACTTCAGACATAATAAACCAGTCTGAAACAAAATTCAGTATGTTGGATGGAGATAATGTTAATTTTAGAGAGAACGTTCTGATGCCGCATTGGCAGTTATCTTAAGGTTATGATGACCCTACATGAGCAAATACAAGAAGCTGTCGTCATACTTCTCTCATTGTTGCTGAATGCTCCACGTATGGATCCACCCAGGCGCACCTCTCCATCCTGCAGGTCCTCCAGCAGCAGCTCCCTGACGGGAATTGGCTGCCGGTACAGCTGGTAGCAGAGCTGCTCGTTGTGGGTCACGGGCCGAGTGATCACCAGCACCTCTTCAAAGAGGAAGACATGCAGTTTCTGTTAAAAGATTAATAGATAATACAGCATTATTCCTTTCTTGAAACATCATTACACCAAATGGAACAAATGAAGTTCACCAGAAATATGAAAATCACCAGTTTCTTCCTACTAATTTGGTATTGAACTACCTGCCTGACCTTCATCAGGTGAACCAGGAAACAGCACCTGTTTCATCTTTCCCTCTCAGCTGTGTGGTGAAGCAGGACCCTTTCACTGTATGCATAAACACGCTACATAGAAGCAGTTGCAGAGCTGAAAAAATTCACTGCTTAATTTGTTGCTTTTTAAAATAAATTTTCCCTAAGTTTTATCTACTTCAATAAGCGTCATATTTCCATTAGTGTCAGTAATGAAAAAAAAGATCTTTTTCATTGTTTGTCCATTCAGAAGTTCTATTCTAGGAAAGACTATGTTCTCTTCTACTAATATAATCTCTTTTTTTTAACTTTTTTTTTTCCTATTTAACTGAAAGCTCAGATTGTGAAACTTAACAATAGTGCAATGTCCCAGATACTAGAATTCAAAGTTCCAAATTTCTCTGGTCAATAAATTAACCTTGATCTCAACAAAGAATCAAGTAAAACATTTAAAATAACCACAGCCTTTGACAAATTTAAAATCTGTTGGTACATTTTGTGTGTTCTTTATGGACATTAATACTATATCTCTGAGACCAGAAATTTGAGATTTTTTCCTGCAAGTATTGAAACTGATCAGATTTACAATTTATCTAGGATATTATTAGGCTCCATAAAAGACAGAGATAAATATAATCTTGTTATCTCCCTATACAGATACTTAACTACTAACAAAAAAGATTCGTTTTATATATAATAATTAATATTTATCAACTTCTTATATATTAGAGAGTGATGTTTCTCTATGTGTGCTCACAGCTCTTTTAGCTGTCATGCAAAATCAAGATATCTTTTAAAGTTATTTGACAAAATTTTTATTCCTTACCACTCCCCTGTTGTTCTTCAGTTCCCCATGACAACACACAGCACGTGAATTATCAATTAATGAATCCCTTTGGCCTTCTTCAAGATAAATAAGTCTCTCTTTGTAATACTGGCATTCAGATTCACCAGTCTTTATGTTGATTTCAGCCACAATGCCCTGAATTATATTTATCTGAAAAAACACAATGAAAACACATGTATTTTAATTACACAGTCCCATATTCAGCTGTTCATATAAATATTTGCTCTTTTATATTTTATGCAGTGTCCCTTAATTCACTCATAAGCTAAGACTGCTATAATCTCCTAAAAAACCCCTAACCCAATAGTAACTCACAGCTTCTTCCAGGTGCTGTTGATCTGGATGATCATTTGGTGTGTGTCTTAAGATTTCTCTGAGCAGTAACGGGTATTTAACCAAACGGCTTCTGGGGATGTCAAGGAAATTCCAAAGGTCCAGCTTGCGGCTGAAAGGAGACTCCAAGCAGCGCTGCAGGAAATCTTGCACTCTGTGATCTTGTTTCTTGTGATCCAATAAAGCTTTGGCTGCTACTTGATTGCTGCAGTAGCTGTCATAGGAGTTCAGGCATGGAAGCTGAGGAAAGAATAAATTACTCTGTAGCTGAAGCAAAGCACGATTCCCTGCACTGAAAGGTTCGGGTGATTCAAGATGTCAGAATTCATGCTGAGACTCTTTTAGCTGGAGATTTATCCACAGTTTATTGGTGTAATGTTTCCAATAAAATAACCTTTACAAGGGTCCTCAGACCACCCTGTTCAACATTTAAGTAATTTAGAAGCACTTGCTCATCACTTAGATCCTACAAATCTCCATTACTATTGCAAAGCATTAAAAATATAAATTACTTAAGACTGAGCACTACTTAGTGCAGACAACACTTGAAGACAGAAGCTTGGCTTTAATTATGAATGGAAATAAAAGCCTGGGAATGAGTACTCCCAAACCTGGCCTTTTTCAGATCAGCAAATTTCTACAATCAAACTTCTGTACTGCCCCAGGAACTCTGACCAAACTAAGATGAAAAAACTGTGCCTTATAAATCTGAAAAAAAAAAAAAAAAAAAATAGCTTGTCTGTTGGTTAGAGCAATATATCCATTTATAAAACCTGCTGTATTAACACACAAATATGGAAAATCTTTCAAAAAAGGAAATTATACTTGAATATTGTTGAACTAAGAGAAGTTCACTGACGTTCAACACACACCAGAAAATATATTTTAAATTACTTTATGCAAAGAAAACTGAGATCATTTTTACATTTACAGATAATTTATCATTAACTATTTGCCTTATATACATTATACAATGCTTCCCTTGCTGACTATAGGCCACACTTTCACACAGAGCTGCTAAATATCATTACTTAATTCCTTAAATTTTCAAGCCTTTTTTTCCCTGCTAAATTTCATTACTTACATTAACTTAGAAGCATAGCTCTCACATATCTAAAACCAAAATTATCTCTTTTTTTTTACAATGAACAATTTTATCAGCAAAACTAAGAAAATATTTTCATTGTTTATGTTGTTGGATGGTAGTGAATGTGAATGTATCTACTGAATCTTTTGTGAGGCAGCAACATCTCTCTTGTATCCCTGCCTGACTTTTCAAGGAAAGCAGAACAGAAACAGGCAGATTCTTAAAGGACCTACCCAAGAAAAACTCTAGTCTGACTCTGGATTTTTATTTAAAGTATATTAAATAGTGCTCAACTCCTGAATAGCAAAAGCTTTAAAAACAATATCCTAGTCTAAATCTTTTCATGGAAAAACCCTGAAAAGAGAAAATATTCTATTTTGTCTCTGAAGAGTTGCTTTACCTTTCATAAGTATTTTAAGAATATCTTTTTGACATGATATAGAAAGGAAATTGTCTGATAAAAATTACATTACAGCTCCAAACTAAAGCCCCAAAATTGGTTACAAACTCTGCCTTACCCAACCCACGAGGATGTGGCCAACATGTTCTGTTGATCCATCAGGTTTCCTGACTTCTTGAAGTCGCCTAAGAAGATCTGGGAGTGATTAGAAAAAAAAGAAGAGAAACCTCACTTTAATAAACCTGACTTGAAATCTGTGTTATAATTATGCAGACAAAGACTATTTGAGTTTTACCTTCATGCAGAGGAATTAGAGAGTCCAGTGTTCCAAAAATTTGGTTCAACTCTTGCTCTGTCATTATGGAAAGCTTAAGCATTGGGTCATGATAAGCCTAAAAAGAAAAACAAACATTTGTGGTTTGTTTGGTGCAAAATTCATTATAGAATTTAGTGCTCCCAGTAAGTTTCATAACCATATATTAAACTATCAATTTCATATTAAAAAAAAAAAAAGGCAGCATACTTAGGTGTTTCAGAAAGAATGGGAAGATTGAAATATGCTTTGGATTTTTTTCCTCTTTTATTGTCTTAGCAATTATAAAAAACAAAGATTGTTTTAAATGTGTTATGAACCAATTAGTACTCTTTGTTGTGGTTTGGTTTTTGGTTTTGTTTTTTAAACATACTTTTTTTGCCAACTTCAGATCTTCTATCAAGTCTTCTTCTCCCTGGGAAAGTTCAAAGATAGCCTGTAAAAACAGATACAAATATTAGACGATATCTTTATTTAATCTACGCTCCACTTGCGGGGCTGATGTTATATTTTCAACAGCTGTCTTAACACCGTGTAACAGCATTTCTCTGCTAAATCTACAGAAATAAAGTAAGGCTTTATTCCATAACTACAGAATCAAGTGCAGTGTTTTTTTTAACAGTTAGACCAGAATGTTCATTAGAAGCTTATCTCAAATAGACGAAGAATTTTTTTTTTTCCAAAGGGATCTGTTCCCAGGTGTAGGAAACTACCTTTATTGTGCTGTTTTGACTTGACTGTACCTTAACCACTTATCCAACTGCTCGCAGAGGAGTTTGTTGTGTTCCATTTTAACACATGCAGTGGCAGAAATTACAGGGGGTTCTACAAAGTAGGAGACAGATCTTACTTAAAACATTTCTTTGGTACTGAGCACTTTTATTTTGGTACCAGTTCAGTTTTTTGTTACAAAGGCTGAGCTCTAGTTAACTGTTGGCTGATGTTAGTTACTCCTCTTAAAGCAGATTTGAGACTTTAAAGCTGGCAGATTAAAAATAACACCACCCTAATTCACTGATTTATCAAACCCCCATTGTTATTAACTTATTGCATGATTTCCTCTTAAACTGGGGCACAGTAAGAGTTAAGGACATTTTCAGCTAGAATTCCTTCTTTACAGTCAAGGCTTTCAAGCAGTATAAATCCTGGAAGCCCACCCCCAGCTGGAGCAGATTCCTGGGGCTCAGGAACACCATTCCTGTCAGGATTGCCATAGTGCAGCTCACGGGCAGCAGATCAGCTGTCCCAGCAAAGCACACAGGACAGAACAAACACAGAGCAGAACCCTCCTGCTAAACTTGCTGGGATACAGCTCACCTATTTGGGTTGTACCAAGGATCCTGGCACCTGCCCCAAGACAGCAGTGACTGCTATACGCCATGCAAACAGTTTCTACAGTTTGTTTTCCAGTAAGCTGCCTTTGAAGTCTTCAATTACAAATTTATTTCCTATGAATTCCTGTACAATGTTAAAATTTGCACAAGAAATGCTTGACACTACTGTTGTTTGATTTATGACTCAGTCCCTGAAGTATTCTTTGGGAAACTGTTACAAGCTTTGTTGATACTGCTAGAAATTTCTTTAGAAAATAAAAAATACCTCGATTCTGAAGGAGCTCTGTGTTGACTATAATATGAACTATTTAGACTTTGTCTTGTCTGACATATTAAAACCACTGGCATGCTTCTTTTTTGCTTTGGAAGACACATCTTTTGATCAGTGTGTCATCTTTCTAGCACTGGAAACTTCCTCAAAGACAGTCTTTTCCAAAAGGGAAATGATGGTGCATTTTTGTGTGTCTGTATCACCTGAGCACAGCATGCTCACCTCACATTACTGAAACAACAAAATGAAACACCAAAATATCAACTATGACTACAAAAAGTGTCAGACAGAATACGTACGCACATGCAGCCAATCACAGGACAATGTATCTCAGTAACTTTGTGTTTGTTAAGGAAATACAATGAGCTAGTTTTTACAAAGAATACATTCATCTAATATAGCTTGAGTCATGAAGACTAGGGATGAAATTCTGCTTCTAGTGAAAGTGGTGTCACATTTTAATTGCAGGACATCTTCAAGTGCTATCCCAATGCCTATGAAGCATTCTCAACTCTACGCTTTAAAGGTAACTCTTGAACATTAAACTTATGCTTAAAAAAATATATATATATCTGTATCTATACCTCTTGCCGCTTAATTTCCTTGGATGTAAGCATGTGATTGACACAGACATCAAAGGTCTCACTCCACAGTTTGCTGTCTCTCCTCTTTGTGTTAGCAGGGGGCGCATTTCGAGACCATGGCCGTGGGCTGAACAGGTCGGGGCGACTCTCACTGCGGAAGCTGATGGACCGCTGGGAAGAGACAACTGGGTTTATGTTACAACAGTTTCATGTTACACCCTCACTTTTCTCATTTTCTAAGGAGTTCATATACATAGTTCAGTACAACAAACAAATGTTCTCAGTTTGGTTTTTACTTTGAACTTCATAGCAACATTTAGTAGCAGGAATGTAAAAGAAAATTATTTTAATACACCTTCACGTATTCCTGCATTCCTGCAATATATCCTCCAGCATATCCTCCATTTCTGCAGTGAACTCTGTCCATGTCCTGTCCTCAAAATGTGCAAAACTTCTGCAATGCATTCCCATACAATAAGCACCAAGAGTGAACTACAGGGATAATGCAGAATGGTGCAGCACACTAAACTAACAGAACTGATCAAATACAGAGTTCCAATTCAGTGGACAGGAATCACTCATACATTTCACATCTGCCTCATCAAAAATTCAGAACTAATGCAACTATTAGACACTTTACCAGTGTATACCAGCATCTCTGTATCTACTATGTGGTCTGGTCCTAAACATCAATAAAGCCAATTTCAGTTTTAGGAGAGATTTAAGAGTTCTAATTGCCTGTACACTCTTTGAAGGCTTTCAGGCTGAAGATGGACACTTTATGCCCTTACTATTCTACTTTGAAAAGGTTTCTTTTTTGCTTCATTAAAATTAGAGGCTTCTCTTTGAGGTTGTACTTCTGAAATACTTAAACTATTTCACATAGTTGAAATACTCTACATTTTTATTGTTATTTAAAACCTGCCTTACATAACACAATCATCTTTGAATGGCCTTGCATAAGAATATTTAAAACAAAATAAATTCTCTCAATTTTCAGGTTGAAAGCAGCATATACAAAGGACAATACTTGAAATTCTTCTCTGAAGATAAGAGCCCATGAAATGCAAACAGAGCCTATAAATACTGTGTTTTTACCACGTCAGAAGACATGATATAAATAAAATCCTGTCTTTTAACAGAAGCCATTCTGAGTTGTACTTGGAATTGACAAAGACCTTAACAACAAACACACGCACCCCCCTTCCAAAACTTTGCAAGTCAGGTGCTAGTCTTCCTTCAAGAGTTAAGAAGATATAGAAACACTCATGAAATTACATGCTTAGTTTATAATATTATAATGTTATATTGAGGAATCATGGAGCAAACTCAAATTAGGCAGTGTTTTGGGAAAAGTGATCTGCCACATTCACTGACAATGTTCCATACAATTCTCCACAGCCCTAAACTGTCCTCATTGGGCAGAAGGGGCACAAAGAGGCTAAAAGACTCAACATGAAACCAAACTGCCCGAAATCCTGCTTGCTTAGCATCCTTGCTACCTAGACACAATAAGTATATATTTAATTGATTTCTGTCATACATCAGCCTTTTCATTAACCATACAAAGTGTACCTTGCTTAATAAGGGGCACAAGACTGTGATTATTTATTAATGGAATAGAGTCCTAAACTGAAGTTCTACAAAAAAGTCTAAAAACAAGTTTGAAGATAGTCTGATGCTATCTTTGCCTTCTACTTGCCAAGAAGGAAAAAAAAAAAAAAAAAAATCTGTCATGTGATTGAATCCCATGAAGGAACTGCAGGAATGTCAAAAGAGCATTTCTGCATCTCCAGTCTTTTAAAAATATTTTCCTAGTTTCTGGCTTCTTCAAAAAACATGTCCCACATGCTGTTTAAAAATTATGGCCCTGTGGGATGATTAAAATTTTCATATAAATGCAAAAACTAAAGGAACTGGGGAAAAATCTCCTCATTTTGTTTACCATATTTCTCTGGGGGCAAAAGATTTCCCTGGCTGTTATAACACTGTTTCTTGAAGGGTCTATGTGTTACCAATGTTAATTAATGCAATTAACAACCCTTAGTGAAAGCTGCAGTAAAGCAAACATCTTCAAGTACTGGGCAAAGGCCACTACTGATCAAAGCCCTGGCATTCAGAACTGATATTACAATTTTTTTCCTGAGGATTTTTAGAAATTTTTGGTGTCCTAAGATAGGTAAAAGTAATTTGGACTCCCTATTTAAATTCAAGACACACTGATGAAAACTGAAGTTGCAGAGGAAGCCAACCAGACTTCAATTTCTTTCTTCAGCATCAGCTGGAGTTTTTTCTGATCCTATTTTCTGCTTTAAGCCAAGCAGCACAGCTGTGAATAAGACCAGGCAGACCATCATAATCACTAGTCTAGCTTGATGAAGACTGAAAATACAGCTAGGAAATAAACTGGCATCCCAGGTGGATTAACTAGTAAGAATACCTGGTTAACATTAGGTATCCTGCAGCTACACAGATAGAGTGTAGCTGGCAAAGATGAAGCTAACAGCATTTTATTAGTCAGCTGGTATACACTGCCCTAGATGACAGGAATGGAATGACTACAAATAGTCAATAACAACAACAAAAGACCAGAAAGAAAACCAGAAAGACTTCAAATATTTTTTACCTGGAATTTTATGAAAAAAAGTATTGAAAGTAAGTGGAAAATTGGAATAAAGTGAAGTGTACACAAAAAAAAAAATCAAACACTTCTATAATCAATAAAATATGCAAAACATGAAAAGTTCCTAATAACATATCTTAAAAAAACCTAGACAAATCCCAGACAGAAATGTTTCTCCTCATGCTGCATGCTGAAAGTCCATTAATGTAAAGTGGAAGTTACATGTACAGAGGTAAGGAAAATAATAAACAATAAGCTTTTTTTTTTCCCTGTTACATGTATCTTCCATTTAGAAGAATATCTAAGAAGGTTTGTTTGAAATGCCATAATGGAATCTCAGAATTTTCTAATTCCTTTTACTGATGCTGTTAGAGTGGTCTTTTTAGATAGATGTTCTGTTGACTTTGTTTTGTTTTCTTCCAGGGGAAGAAGTCGTTTGTTCTGCATGTTATGGTGATGACAGTAGTTTTCTTCATTTTACAGACAGAACATCTAGCAGCAATGCAAGAAACATGAGTTTTGACTGAAGTAAAAATGAAGATACATAAAAGTTCGCCCAGTAACAAAAATCAACTTTTTTTCTTTTTCACAGGAGATCACATGATGAAAAGAAACCTATACTGTTCTCAAGCCACAGTGACAGCTATGTCAAAACATAATAAAGTGAGATAGCTATATGTAGTTCCCAGAATGTTTGTAAGTAATTCCAAGTGGAAGACCTGAGCACAAGGTCAGTCTTTTTTGTCCCTGCTCTACAGCTATTGAGAAAATCAGATAAGGAGTCAATTTACAGCTGGGACATCACCAGCAAGATCTGGAGGACACAGAAGATTTCTCATCACAGGTCCTTCAAGCACATAGTTAGAGTGGATGTTATAAATAACATCACTGTTTATCTCCTAATTAAAATGTATACTTATGGTCAATATCAACAGAGTGAAACAGAAATGCTTGCAACAGTAGGACTTGCAACAAAACCATTATTTTCTGTCCTATTTTTGACAAAATTTATCCTGAAACACATTAATATAGCTCTCATTTTGGGAAGCTGCTACTGCATACATGAAAGGACAGTTATTTTGGTTAGTCTGAAACAACTTTATTAAATACAATATTGTGCAGACTACATTGTGCAGTCCTGGAGGCTTTCACTGCAGAACAATAGCACAGGTAACTAAACAAGGCCAACAGCTGCCTAAGGCTCTGGAAAGGGAAGCAACCTGTTCAGCGTCAGTTTAGTCAAAAATTAAATCCTTTTCCACACTCCTCACAACTGGAACTGATGTGGCCCTTGGAGAGTTGGGCCATTTCTCCTGGAGGCAGACTCTGCAGGAGATCCACAGAGCCCAGGGGATACAGGGAGCTCTGCTCCAGTCACGCACACCACACCTGCACCGAGCCAGGCTGGGGCACTGCAGATGTTTGGCTGATCCTCCAACCCCGTGCAGAAATGTGCGCTTTCAACATCACAGGAGCCAAAGACAGGAAAACCAATGACAGAAAACCCTGTAATATCCATTTTCTAGGTAATTGCCACTACAGAAAAATAGAGTTCTTTCCCATGACTTTTTATTTTGCAAAAGACTCCAAAGTTTTACTTCTTTCCTCCTTAACAGGTCATTTCAGTAAAGCCCTAATTCAGGTAATTTTGATTAAGGAACATTTCTAACACATCCAAGTTACTTCTACAGTTCCTCTCAAAGAAATTAAGCTTGTTAAATAATTTTCTTTAGATCTTTTACATGCCTTCTTACATAAACTCTTTTAAAGAAGAAACAGTGGCTTTCTAGGCCAGACCCAGAGCAGTGCAGCTCTCAGCTGTCACTGCAATTAGGAGTTGAGCACCCCAAAATTTTGCCATCTCCAGGTCTGAAGGCACAAATGCTTTATAAACTAAAGTTTCATTACTCTCCAAGTATGTTCAGTATTATGCACCTAATCTGTAACATAGAAACTGCATTTAAAATTTGTTTGCCCTTCAGTAATTTCCATCATCACCTTCGGAAAATGACTTGGAAATTTCCAATGTTCACTAACTCTTTTGTTTATGTAAGGTCAAAGTTCACTCTACAGGAGGAAATTTAGCAGCCCTACCTGACCAACTATACCAAAAATAACATTTTCAAAGAAACCAACAAACATTAAGAGAAAGCATTATGGAATATTCTCTTCATCAAATTTAAAAAGCAACCCTAATCCTTTTGTAAACAATTTTTATATGCTACAGGTGCAATAGGTTTCTTACTGGTAAATAAGTGAAAAACATTAATGATCTGGATGGAGAAGTGGTTTTTTTGAGGTGAGAGTTGTGAGTTTTAAGCTGAGTGACCTTGTGGTGAGAAGGTGCCTAAGCCTGTTGGGCACATGACAGCGGCGTGTCCGTGTGCATCCCTGCTCCCAGGAAGGCACTGCAGCTGTGTGGGAGCAGCAGGCATTGCTGCCATTACCTGCAGGGTCTGGCTGAAGCGCTTCAGCGGAGTGGCTCGCACGGGAGGGATGAGGCTGGCCAGGGATGTGACTCTGGAAAGAGACTTGACCCGTTTGTTACTGGGCTCCTGCAGCACAGGGAGGAGGAGGGAAAAGAAAAAAAGTCAGGGGAGTGTGAGCATAATCAGATAAGGATTGCTTACAGTCCTGCTGATTTTCCTAAGAAAGCGTTTGTAGCAAGTGTGTTTGCAAACCTGGTCAATAATTAGGGCAGTAAATAAACAAAAGCGGTTTCAAATGCTGACAGTGACAGATTGCTCTTGGCTGGTAAATATAGGTCCTGGAAAAGCTAAAAAATGTATTGATGGAGAAGTTGGCATGGCCAGGAACAGGGGAAGGGAGGTAAAAAAAGACAAAATCATTTGATTAGTTTAACTCATTCTTAGCACAGCAGTGTTTTGCAGCTACTGCATGTTACGATAATCTTCTCACTGAAAGGAATTCTTTCAAATATAAACAATTCTGTTTGTGCCTTTGCTTCTGGCACTGTCAGCATGTGACTCTATTCAGTTAAATGTATTTTCTTCCAGAATATATAAATTAGACAGAAATCTCTAACTCTTACTGTCTTTGAATGCAAAATACTCATATATACAGGCAAACGCATTAATAACATGCTTACATACACTTATTTTTGGCATAAAATATAAAGGAAAATTAAACACTCCATACCATAAAGCACTCAATTAAATGCTGTTCTTTTCATATATATTTTAACAGCACAACAGCACTCAAAGTAATGTATGACCAAAATAATATGCCAATTTTCCTGCAGATGCATGTTAAAAAAAAATTAAGAGAAATTTTAACACAGAAAAAAGTGATTATAAATACATAAAAATAGAACAGTTACCCTTGGCTTCCTAACCTCCATCTGACATTTAATGAATCTCGAACAGCACATGCAAAAGGCAACAGAAAAAGAGCCAAACCTTCCAAATGAAGTTAAAAACCCCATCCAACACCATATTTCAAGGACATCCTAAAGCCATTTATCTTTCTTTTTCAGCCATGCTTATAAAGTTTGTGTAGGTTTGCTATGCCTCCAATTGTCTGGACATAGCTTTAAGAAAATGAAGCATGCCTATTATCCTTTTCTTCAGAAATATAAGTTCTTCTGGAAATATGCAGATTTGTCATCATTTTGATACCAAATAATAATAAATCTCAGCAGCGATGACCACCATCTGTATTATTGGCAAGAAAAATCTCTTCCATTAGTGCAGCAACAGAGGAAAGGTGAGAAGCAGCTACATATTTAATTTACTTCTCAGCAGGCGGACCTGGAAATCCATAAAAGCCACTGAGATGAACGACAAAGTGTTTAACCCTCTAGCAAAAATAATGTATTCCATCACACATGACACCTGGCATGAAAGAACTGTAGCAGTCTAAAACAAGTTAAATCCTTATCTTCATCACTGCACTGTTATTCATAACCCTTCCTTTTCAGCAACCATGTCTTGGAGGCAGGTTTCAGAAGGAGCATTTTTTACGTCACTGCAGCACCACTCACATACTTATCTCCAGCAGCAGCATCCCACACCCTCCCCCTACTCCTCAAAAAAGAGGAAAAATCTTTGAGATTCCAGTGCAATTCTTCTCTCACTGGTGGCACAAGCATGAGCTGTTTCTGGTTTCTGTTTATTCCGAGTGCTGGTGCCCAGATCACAGCCCACTGCAGGGCCAGCTGGCCAGGACTGGTGCTGCACTGCAAGGACACAGAGCCCCAGCCGGGCAGGCAGTGCCCTACCAGCAGCACAGCTTGTGCCAGCAGCTCTGCCTCAGCAGCACAGGGCACCCAGGCACCAGCACCCCAGCCCGAAAGCAAAACCTGGAAATGAACGTTGTATGGATTTTCCAGGAGATAGGGAGAGGAGAATTAGGATTAATAGAAATTATTACTCCTTCTTTATGCTGTATCACTTCAGGTATCCATTGCCCCCATCTGTTTCAAGGAGCAAAATGCTAAGGCAGTATAGTTTTTACTAATGTTCATGATGCAAAACCTTACTGAAAACAGAAGCTGATTTCACAGATCCAAGCAGAGTTTTAGCCACAACCAAACAGCATTAAGATCTTCTGGAACCTCTTGCTATGAGCCACTAGAGGCCAGCTGTTCTCCCAGCAGGCAAAGCCAGGTCAGATAACTGCAGTCCTGCCTTTCTGTGTCAGCACCCCACCTTGAATTCCTCATGCAATAGATCGTGTTTTGATTTCACATGGAAAATTCTCACCAGAATTCGGAACAGTTAAATACGCAGTTTGAATTCAGAATTCACTTTTATGGGAAAAAAAAAAAAAATCAGCATTATTAAAGGATTCCCTCAAATAACATTGCTTCAGATAATTTCAGAAGTCTGAGACTTTACACCTTTGCCAATGAGTTCTGAAAGAAAATCTTGTTAATCATAAGTTCTTAAGTATGAGAAATGTTTTCTGAATACTCCCAACATGATTTTCATCTTGCATTAGAAACTGTGTGGTAGATTAAGATACTGAGCTGGAAGTGAAAACTCATCAAATCTTAGTGTTCCAGGTGACATTTTATTCAGAGAAGTCTCACAACAAAAGCCATCAGCACCGAGTCACCCTTTCTACTGTAGAAAAATGGAGTTTGTACAAATAAGGCTTTGACTGTGCAAAGAAAATATAGCACTACCAGAGCAATTCTACAACTGTCAGACAGTAATACTGAAACTGCTGCACATTTGATTGCAGGATTTCTGCTGTATTATCTAAATCCATTCTGCCTCCCCTTTCATCAACACCCTCATTCTCAATCTGTATCACCTCTCCAAACCAGTACTGCAGAGAAGCTGAACAAACTACTGAGACCAACGACCTGGACAGGGAAAAATTCCACAGTCAAGGGCAAGTTCTGAACGGGTGAGTGTTTTTCTCACCAAGGACTCTGTTCGTCACAGCCAACAAACCAAATGGCAAGATGAGACTGTGTGAACAGTTCTGCTTTACCCAGAGATACTGACCAGAATCTGCACTTGCACATTAGTCCAATATGTTCTTTATTTCACTAGTTTTTCTCTGAAAACTCTCCCATTTTCCAGTTAATCAGAAGTCCCACAACCATAAAATCCTTTGGGGTATGAATCTTGAACTGTGTCTGCCCAGCATGAGGATGTTCCAGTAAGGACACACTGCACTGGCAGAATGAATGTCAGACTCCAGGCCTGTGCTCTGAGTATGCTCAGAAGACTCAGAGCTGCCAAAGTCTTCACTCCTCTCCTCCTGCCTCCCCCCTCACAGATCAGGGAACTTGGAAATAGAGGGGATGGAGAGATAAGATTTAGAGGCTGGATGCATTTGCAACAATCATCACCTGTCCAAACCGGGAACCAGGCCAAGTTATGATACAAAAAATTCAGGAGTTACAATGTGTTGCCTGACCTTTTAAAGCCATTATGATTGGTATTTAAAAAAAAAACAACTTATTTCAGAGTTTTGAAATTACTGCATGTTAGACTATTTTCAGAGTTATGAAGGCTCGCCAAAGCAATACGGGAAGTAAGTTAAAAAACAAAAAGATCCAGACTGCAGTTTGGCAGAGTTTCCGAAATGTGGAGCTGGTATATGTGAACAAGTAACATTAATCTGACAGGGCTTTAAATTTGATATAATGCTAAATAAAGCTAAGGGAAACATGAGTGCAGGAACTTCAAAGGCTTAACAGTCAAGTGAAGTCAAATAAATACCTGACTGGGCTACAACAATGAGCAGATGGCTTTTGGAGGGAGCTGTATATTTGAACTCAAGATGACTTCAGTAACATTTGAATTCAGAGAGAAAAAATTTAAGCTGGAAATACCATGAATACACGCAGCCTCAGAAAGAACTTGAAACTGTGAACAAACTGATAAAAGAAGCAAATCCATGTCCAAAATACGGATAGTTCTGAAAACCAGTCAATGGACATTTCGAACACCTACTATGTCCTCCTTAGTACACTTTTATAATATACTTTTCTGGAAAATTAGTAGGAAGAAAGACTAATCACAATAGCATAATCAGTGATTATCACCAATTTAAGACAGGAAGCTATCAGACAAGAAGTTTCAAAAATGCCATGCCTCTAATTAGGCATGAAAGACACAGTGCTTCCAATTGCTTCTTCATTCTAATTTACTCTTTATGTATATGTACAATTGTATCTCCAATATCTTCTATACATTAAACTCTAGCCCAATGGTTTAAACTACCAAAGTTTAAAGTAAGCAAGGAAAGCTCTATCTTTTAATGTATAACTCAAAAAATAACCCTTCTGCTGTGGGACAGCAGGAACACACAGCATTCAGCTCCAACTAGAGCATTACTGGGAAGCCACACTGAGAAGACTAGTAGCTGCCAGCTCCCTTTGCAGTAAAATTTAAGTCTTTTTGCCTTGCAGAACTGAGTGACATCTTGCTTTCCAAACTGTGGTATGGTCATTTCAAAATGACAACAACCTGACAAAAAGATAACTTTTGTATCATTATTTTGGGTCTGATGCACACAGATTACCATTTAAAAGCCTGAATCTTAGCACACAGCACCTGCTCCCAGGGCAAGCTGAGCATTCAAACAGCCAGTGTTTGAAAGTATGTTTAAGCAGAAGATCCTGGGAAGAATTAGGCACTTACATTAGCTGCAATGCACTGACAGCTAAGTTCATGCTATTTCTGCTTCTTCATTAGTGAAACTGGCACACAATAATTGGTTATATTGTATCCAAGAACACACTACACAGATATGAAAGTTTCTAGATGGCTATTTAGGGGAAGAAGGTAATACTTTGGTGCTCTTCATCAACAAAATAAAATTTAAAAAAATCTCTTTTACTAGTATATGTAAAGAATGGAATTTCCCCGAAGTTCAAAGCAGAGTGAGTTAAACCGATTTAACTGTATCAATCAGTTTTCAACACATTATCGTTCAAGACCACCCACACCTTAGTTATCACACTTTGGTGGATAAATACTCAGCAAAAGACTGCTTTTAATTTCCTAACAAACAGAAAGAAAGGAAACAAAAAGAATGAGGCCAGATTCCCTCCATATTGCCCTAAGAACATCAGAACCAATGACCTGGATAACACATGCTGAATAGTAGTCTAAGTGCCATATAAAAGGTCTTCACTTGCTCCAGCACCTCACTTCAAAATTCTTCCACTCTGTGCCCCTGAAGGGCTTAGCGACTGATTTCCTGCCACTGAAGAGCAAATGTATGTTCACTGCTGCTGTGATTGTTTTTCCACTTGACTCTCCCATCTCTTATCAGCAACTTCAGCAGCAGTCTCCATGTCGGAGGACCGGTGCTAAATCCGACAAACAAGTGAAAATGTTTCCCTGAGGGGACATTATTTTTGTGTCTGCTGCACTACTGTGACCAGGATATTATGTTGATTTTTCTGACTGTCTTTTAAACCAAACTCAACAAAAGGAACTTACAAAGGTTTTTACCCAGCCCTGAATATAAGTGCTATGTGAAAACTAGTACAGAAACTTAGAATTTTAGAATATTAGAATTTATCCTGTTTGCCTTTAACCTTCAAAGGCCAACTGACCTTCTCTCAACCCACACACAAAGTGGCTGAAATTCCCAATGCCTGTTAGAATCCCAGCTTACTGGAGTTCAGCAAGTTCCAAGACATTTACAGCAGTAATTCTTGATTTGGAGCAGCTACCTTGCTTAACATTTTATAAAAAACATGCTGGTTGCCTTTTTTGATGTGAATCAGGACAAACAAACATCCAAAGCATTCATTCTGTGCTATGGAAGCATTCATCAGGGAAAAATGTTTTAACTTAAATTAGTCTCAAGAGTGTTAATAGTGTAACAAATAGAAGACACTATAAATCGAAACAGTACAGTAACCTTTGTTTCAAACCTAATTTACAAGCAGTGCCAATAAACTCAAACAGAACCACTCTGTTTCAGATTTCATTTAACTGGCTATATTTCCATACGCCCTAAAGGTTTCCATACTTTAAAGGTTATTAGTTTTTAGTCAACTTTATAAGGGTAAGTCAACATTTGTCATGGCAGGACGCCCAACAATATTATTTTTGTTAGTCTGCTACTAGTTAAATTGGCCTCAGATTAAACAGCTTTAATAAATGCCCCCAAAACTTGGAGTTTAATAAAAAAAACCCCACATTCAAGCTCTGTTCCACAGGATGTTATCAGTATTTAACCTTCAGCAGGATAAAGAACAAAATAAAACAAAAAAGGTTAAAATAGAAAAAACAATCTATGTTACAACAGTCTTTAACACAGCAAACACTTAAACCTAAAAATAAATTAAACCAAGAATCTCAAGCTTTTTGTACCTTCAGAGCAAAGCAAGTCTAAAACCAGAACAACATTTTCGATTGATTTTGGCACTAAAAAGACTGGGTTTTTATACTGAAACAGCAGAGAATTTGCCTTTGCTTCACAGTATCTTAGAAAGATTGTGATTGGAAAATTATAGAACATTGCTTCTTCTAGAACTGAGGTGTATGGTCAAGAAAAACAAACTACGTGACTCTAAAGCAGTTCTAAGTATAGTTCAGTGTTGTACACAAAGGTAACTAAATCATCCACATGAGTTCACACTAAAACCTGGGAGAGGCATCCCACTACTGAAACTGTCAGCATCTCAAGGAGAATTTATTAAGCAATTTTAGTAAATTGACACAAAGGCAACTTGATCATACGATAAAACGCATGCATTGGTGATACTATTTTCCTTGAAATCCACAAGGTCCTATGCACCACCTGCACTCCCTGATGGTAGCAGGAAGAGGTTTGTTATTCCTTCTCTGTCAGTCTCCCCAAAACCAGCAAGCAAACAAAGGAAAACCCAGAGATATTTTGTTTTAATCACAGCATTACAAAGAAGAGAACCTGAAAAGATAGCTGGGGTACAATGAAGAGCCATTTAGGGAAGTGGTGAAATATTCCTGGTCAAAGACAATAGTGCAGTTTGCATTATGTTATCCCACCATGTGTTAATCAAAGATTGGCTCCTGGCTGCACACGGGCTGCCCTCGTTGGTCACCACCCTTAGGACCTCAGATTTAATTTGCCACAGGCAGGACAGAACCACTCAAGTGTCAGCAGCATTAAGGACAAGTTGCATCCAGCAATACTGACTGATCATTTGTCTGCAATATCCAGAAATCAATACATCTATCAGGAGTTAGGAAATTAAGGCAAATTAACAGAAAAACCTCACACTGAGGTAAATTAACACAAGCAACAGAAACCCTGAAAAACCCAGACAACTAACATAGAGTTGATTAAATTCTGTGTTTCCTCTCATTAGAAGCTGCTTGAACAGGCAACCTAAGAAACACCTTTTCTATTCTGGAACTGACTGGATATGAACCTGGACTGCCAATTAACCAGCAGATATCATACACTGATTTACTGAATGGAAAAATAAAGACAAGCTGTTTGTTTCACACTGCCATTAAGCAGAACAGATCAGCAATTCTAAGTGCAGGGGTTTGACACGTTTCCAGCTACACTGCATATGTCAAAACTACAACTTGCTAATATTTCATTAAAATTAAATACATACATTTAGGAAGATCAAAGAAAATTCATGACTTGGAGTTTATCTCAATCTTCTGGCCCCTCTCCCTCTGGCTCCATGCCTGGTTTTCTGTTAATGATGTGCCATGGCCTAGAGGCCGGTGGGTTCCCCTTTACATTCCCCTTCCTGCACTCCCCACGGCAAATAAGCACCGTCCTGAGCACCAGGCAGGCCAGAGCTCCTGCACACCGGTGCTAGGAGGATGGCAGGAGACACCAAAAGACAGGCTGCAAACAGCCCTGACTCCGAGGTCAAAGATTCTGCACTGCAAAAGCTGTAAGCTGACAAACAACATACTGGAGATGCAAAGGAATTCTATGCCCTCGTAGTTTTCGGAGCCTAAATCCAGGTACTGTGTTAGATCTTGTACGGCAGAACAGGACATCCTTACTCTGACAAACCTCCCATGACTTCACATTCAGACCTTTAAACATCAATCTGTGGCTGTGAATGCTCGTTCTTACCTGCTGCCCACCAAGTCTGGGTGTTTGCTTTAGAAGGGGTGATAAGGGAGTCGCTTCAACCAGTGAAACACGGAAAAGGTGTGGGGCTTTTTTTAACTTAGAGTAAGCAAGTTTCAAGTTTTACTAATTGTTTCTATTTTTGAATTATAAAAAAGTTGGGAAGAGTCCAACACCTCTGTACTGTTCACACCCATAATTGTACTACAGGATTTTGTGTGAAGCATGTAATGATGCAAGTAAAAACCTTTTAGTGTTTGCCATATTAACTCAGGTACGGCAGTGTTCTGTTGCCCTTAAACTACACTTAAAAAGAACTATGATAACTGGATTTGGACTAGAACAATATCTTTTTATCCGAATCCTGATTTTAATGTTTACATATATTTTGGAAATTTCATTTGTCATTGTTTTGTGACTGTGCAACTTTCTACAGCGTTTATGCCAAGGGAGCTGGTGTAGCTCAAAGAGCTTGAAGCAGAAAACCTCAGTTCTCTTTCCTGCCAGTGACTTGTTCCTCAAAACATCTATATAGCAGAAAATCTGTTCTAATCCAAACATCCCACCGTTTATGCACAATTTGAATTACTAAAAAAAAAAATCAACTTCACATACTAATAACTAGAATGACACCGGCGTTTGCAAAGGCAGAAAGGCCCAGGCCGGACAGGGAGCGCTCTGCTGCAGTAACACGCAGCTGTGGTAGAAGGCGCCCAACAGCTTTAATTCCCTTTGTAAACCCTAGAAGCTGAAAGAACAGCTTAACGTTAGACCTTAAGGATTTTTCCCCCATACAGACTTCAAAGAAACAGGCTGCATACACCAGTCCTTAGAATGCCTTTCCCGAAGAGTAGCTTTAATTTCTGCTTTCTTAATCAGTTTTTTGGAGTGGTGGGTGGTCTTATCCTCCTAAGAAAAACAGGATGTTTAAGTTTCTTTTTCAGAACGCTGGAATCCCATCCTACTCTCAGAAGACAGCTCGAAAGCATAAGGGTGCATTTTCTTATTCGTATAAAACACAAACTGTTTGCATGTTGTAACTTTGACTGAACACTTCTGTTACTCGATACTTCCTCATGCTCTCAGGCTTCATTGAGTCTTTTTGTTTGGAATTTGACTATAATCAACCTGCTCTTCCTAACTGTAACAGAGCAACACTCCACGTCTTCAGATCTGACAATTCTATTCATTCACAAAAAATCCCTTCACGCAGTAAAAGATAAAACCATATGTCTTTAACATTGTCATTACTATAATGAGCGCCCTTGAGAAAAACAGCTTGTGTTTTCCATAGATGCATGCACACACATACACACTCAGGGTGTTACTTTTCAAAAACACACAGCTGAAAAGAATTCCACTTCCCTTAACCTCAATAATTAAATCTATGTAAAAGTACACTGAAAAGCAAGAGTGCACCATCGTCTTAGCTCTTAGCTTAAGGATCATGATTAAATAAGGTCACTGGGCTTATGTTACTTTTACTTTAGACCTATTCAAATGGGGAGGTAATTAAACTTTGATGCAGATGTATTAAATGAACCCAACTTAATAGGTTGTCTTCAAGTTACTCAGCAAACAAGATTAATATAGAAACTATATATTTAAGTAATAAAAACTTTGAGAGATAAACTTCTTTCCTCCAGAGCAGTCAGAATCCTTAATGTCACTGTTTTTTTCCCAAACGCAAACCAACATTAACCTAAAGTATCAAATATTTAAGTTTTTCACTAACATTGCTGAATCTGAGTAGTGAATAAGATTTTTAATGTCACTTGAAAGGCTTCCATGCTTTTATGAAATAGAGCAGTGAACCTGCTGATACGGCAGGATTTTCAGTTAACTGTACATCAGATTAATTTTTTGTTTACTGTGATGAGGAAACGACAATGCTTTAAGACACCATTTTACTGATTCCCTTCCAGTTCCTACATAAGTTTAACAATTTGTGAGTAATGCTTAGTCATAGAACAAAATACAACTAAATCTCTTTAAGTTACTTACGTAAAATAGGTATGTCTCAATCAGCTATTTTAATGATTAATTTTCCTAAAGTGACAGATGACAAAAATCTAGATTCTGCTTCTTGCCTTCTTCCAAAAGAAAGGTGAATACCTAAAGAAGGCAGTAAAGGATGCCTAAACAAAACGGGTATCTACACACTGCAGCCTGTTCTCAAAGCACCTTACTTTTCCCCAACGCAATACAGGTCACACCATAAAGAAAAATAAAGTTGCAACCGTGTCAGCAGTACCTCGGTCTCTTTAGCTGGGCTGGTCACCGTCTGCGCTTCCAAGGCGAAATTTGCCCTCTTGGCGGACAGGTAGAAGGGATAATCCTTGGCCACCATGGTGGCTGCAGGAGCGGCGGTCTCGGGGCTCAGCCCAGGCTCTGTGCGAGCAGCGGGCGAGAGGCGGCGGCCCCGCCCGGCCCCCGGCAGCGCTGTGGCTCAGGGGCGCCCCGGCCCGCGGCTCGGAGCGCTTCACCCGCAGCCGCCCCGGAGCCAAATGCGGCAGCGCCAGCGCGGCACGGGCCGGGGGGACGGACCCGGCCGGGGGGACGGGCCGGGGGCGGGGTCCGAGCCCCCCACACCCTCGGATCCACACGCCCGGGTCCGGCCCGGTGTCGCTGCCGGCGGAACGAGCGCCTTCTTGGGCCTCGCTGTGCGTTCCCTGTTCTCGCTCCCGCAGCATGAACAGCGCGCTGCCACAGGGACACATGAACCGTGTGCTTCCCGCAGGATGACTGCGGGAGCGTCCGGCTTTTCAGGCAGCCGAGTGTACGGCAGGAGGGCAGGACTAACAGCGGCCCCGCACGGCACAGACCCAAATGCAGGCTGGACTCCAGCCCTGCACACGGCAGTGACACCCACATTCAGCGCGCTGTGCTCCCGCTGATCAGAGCGGGAATCTGCATCACGGCATGGATGTCATAGTGCCACAACACAGAGCATTGCTTTTACTCCCTCCCCAGCCCGCTACTTTTTTTCTTCTTCTTTTTTTTCCCCTACCCCTATTGCTGCTTTTTTTCCTGTCTGGCAAGCTGGAGCTTGTTTTTAAAGTTCCACTTTTGTTGCTATTGTTCAGCCAAATTGCTCCCCTGCCCGCACCTCTTACTGTATCGAGCTGAGAAAGCGGAAGACACCTCTGGCCTAAGGTGTCTCACAGGGTATTTCAGTGTCTTTGCAGCCAGGCAAATTCTGTTTGATGGCTACCTTAAAACAAAGGTAGTGAAAATTTCCTGAAAAGAGGGAGGAAGCATTAGGGGCCCTGTTTGCAGCACAGGATTGGTCTGACAGAGACTATAATACGGTAGGCAAGGAAAAGGAAATTGAGTAGGAAGCTGGATGGGGGAGGAGGGAAGAATATTTTCAGCCACAGGGAAGCAGCCCAACCAAAAATAACTTCACAGACCTTGAAAAAATTAACTGATTTTAATGGGAGATCATGTGATGGATGTGGCTTTACAAGCATCTATTTTTCTAAAGGCTGTTAATTAGGTAATGATGACTTTGGAATAAAATTAGTCAAATGGCAAATATAGTCCTCATTTGGACACTTTCCTTTGACTTCATCAATATCCCAAACATATAATAAGCTCTCACACTTACTCTCCTAGGCATTTTCAGGGGCAGCTGCAGTACAACCAGAGATGCTCTCCTGTGCCTGTCATGTACACCTCTCTATTTTATAACAGTCCTTAAAACAAAAATCCCACTAGCTTCCCAACCCTGAAATTCCTGCAAAGTCACTAGAACAGTTATCAGTACTTCCAGATGTGCAATGATTCCAGAAGAAAATGTGCCATTTGAATATTTGGGTGTTCTGTGCCTCCTCATCTGCATCACAGTAGGGCAGGACAAGGTTGACTGAAAGCGAAAGTGTTGACAAGAGGCACAGAACAGCTTTCATTAAGATAATGGTTAAGCAGACAGGACATACAGAAAAGAGAAGGATTAGAGCAGGTGTAATAAAGACCTACAAACTACAATTGACAGAGGAAGTAAATACAGAATGATTTTTCACTGTATTCAACAACAGGAAAAAAATGGTGCATCAGATGAAACCAGATGGTGGCAGATTCAGAGCAAAGAAAAAGGAGCTAATTCTTCATATTATATATGACTTTTGTATGATACACAGTGGAAGTACCTGTCACAAGATACTGCTCCTAAGAAACGTTCTCAGACACAAGTTCTTCACTACTGGGGCAATATTCTGGGAAACACCATGACAGACTAATTAATTCTTGCAGCCATCACATTCCTTTCCATATTTTAAAAAAATATGAAAAAATGTAGCATTTTATTTGAAGGCTACATACAAGTCTTAGCTCAGGATTTCTGAAACTATGAACAGTTGCTTCAGTCACATAAATGTACACTCATTTCTGCAAGTCTTCTTCCATGTGATGTTCAGAGGACACAGCTCTGAGCACAACCTGACAATGTTGGGTAGTTTCTCCTCACACTTCAAGCACATCAAAATACCACCACATACAAATTGCAAAAAATGGTCAAGAACCTCCATGAGAAGACTGCAGCTGCTGTGTAACCATTTAAACCCAAGAAGCCTTGATTTCAAATACCATCTGTGTATGTTTGTTATGAAGGTGTGTTAACACCATTTCAAAAATCAGCTTCACTTAAATCATTTAGACAAAATACCTTCAGGGCCTGTTCTCAAAGCAGTCTAATCCTGTAACATGCTTCATGGCATGAACAGCACTTTACGCAGGACAAGAGTGTACTGGTTTGGAGATTGAAATAATGAACTTGGGTTTATACACAAAAAAATATGCCAAGAAAGGGATTCTGTCATTTCTCCATTAATCAGACCAGTGCACTTCAGCTTGACTAAGCATTCTTGAGAAACACAAGAAAAAATACTTCTGAGAGGAATATGATTGTTAATAGGCAGGATCTTCATGTCAGTCAGTTTCAAAGTACCTTGTACCTACACGATAGATTTCAATGACATGGAAAATAGGATTCATTAGACTCCATGGACATTTGTTTACTCCACCAGAAAAGTGTAAGTACAGTTTCAGAAATGAAATTTCAACCCAAAGTTCATTGATGAATGGCACTGAACTTTTTAAGTATATTATCTGGTGGAATAACAAATGGTACAATTGCAAACAACTCTCAGAAAGCTGAATGTCTGTAGAATGCTATATGCATTTATAAACAATTAATTACAATTACAGTTTAGTCATGGTATTGAATCCCTTCTGAACTGCATATCAAACACTTGGAGTCCCTTGAGAAAGATCTTACAAATTTAGTATGATTTACATTTCATTTCTACATGAATTTAGATTGCACAGTGACTGCCCATCAATAGCCATTGCACTGTGCATGTGGGCCCAGGCAGAGCCAAACATCAGCTCATAAACTTGTGGCTGAAAGACTCCCTAGAGAACTCCAGTTATACAGTTGGAGAAACAAAGGTTTCAGTGATTCCACTAAGGAAGCTTTTAAGTGTGGAGCCAGTGAGTCCACTCTTACCAAAAATTATACTTAGACTACAAGTCTATACTAACACTATAAAAATTATAAATCTGAATTGTAAGGTACTTTCAAAAATAAACTAGTATTTCAGATAAAATGATAGTAGTGAGTAGATTACAGAGCAGGCCAGTGCATCAGTTTTGCCATTTCTGGAACATGTTTTTGTGAGTTTAGTTTAGTGGGGAAGTGGAGGAAGATTTTTTAAATTTATTTAGGCAAACACAGAATTTAGTCAGACAGTTACTTACCTGTCATGGAGAAGTAAAGAAAGTATTTGGTAAGTCTGGAAAGCCCAGCTCAAATGTGCCTACCACTGCTGACCTAATTGAGGACTGAAGTTCACTGACAGAGCTGTTCTGTGGTCATGGTGTTCACACTCACGCCTTTAGTTCATTTCCTCACAGATTCAAAACTTAACAAAAAAGTAACTCTTGCAAAAGCATCTGTCAGCACAGCAAAGCCCTTTGAGATGTATTCAGGTTCAAACCTTACAAAAGCCTTAAATTAAGTAGAAATATTGTATATACATTTCAAGGAAAAAAATCTCAGTAGTTTGCACTTTGTGGAATATCTCTCGTATAATATATGCAACCTTCCTTTCATTTAAACTGAAATAAGATAGATTTAGATTAAATATTGGAAAAAAAACTTTTCACTGTGAGGGCAGTGAGACCCTGGGACAGGTTCCCAGAGAAGGAGTGGATGCCCCATCCCTGGAAGTGTCTCACCACCCTGGCCTAGTGGAAGGTGCCCCTGACGAATGAGATGAGCTTTAAGGTCTCTTCCAAATCAAAACACTCTGCAATTCCATGTATTTGTTTTCACAACAAATAAACCAACCAATAAACCAGAAGCCACTGCTTAGGAGAGGTACAATTTTGCTAAGAATACTCAAAGCAAAGCTACTATTCCTACTATTCTGAAATGACCAGTGAAAGTCTGTGAGGCTAATGCTGCACATACACACAATTCTGCACCTACTGAGTATCTCTGAAGCCTCTCTCCAACATGCTCCAATATCTCTCTTCAGGATAATCATTAGGAAGCTTTCCTTTCAGAAAAGCAAAGACAAACTAACAACCACCAACACCAAAACCAGATTCAAACAATCCAAAGAGAACATTTGAAGCAGTCTTTTTAATCAAACTTTAAGAACTTGAATCTGCTCAGAAGATGGAATGCAGAACCATTGACAGCATTGAGTGAGAAGCCAGAAATCACATAAACTGCTACAAAAAACAGCATTTATCAGGCAGTTACCCAGCTGTTCAAAGAACTGCAATTTTCTCATTGCAAACACAGATTGTTCATATGGTAATGAGTTACAATTTACTAGATAATAAATATTAGGAAGAGAGTGCTTGATTAAATACTTTGGTGCTGAGAAATTCCAACAAAAATATTAGAGAATAAGTGATTACCATTAAAAATGTGCTCTCAAAAACCACACCTGTGGTTTTTCCAAGTAGAGTTCTCATCATGGAAAGATCACTGCAGAACAATGAAACACATCTCTGTGGAACATGTGACATCACAAAACTGAACTCCAAATTTCTATTCTGTCTAGATTCTCCATTTGAAGACCTCTCATATGATCCTTATTTGTGCCAGGTGTGGAATAACATGAGGAGGAGGAAGTAATGTTTCCTTACTATTATCGTGGGCTGTGCTTTGTGATTTGCAGCCAAGATGCCCTGAACTATTCCCCTAACTTTCGTCAGTCAGTAGCAGGAGTCCACCTTGTCTTCCACTATGAATGATGGCTATCTCAAAACACCACCTCTACCCTGAAGTACACTGAATGTTAAAGTGATGGTGAGCCATGATTCTCACGCCAAGCATCACAAATGGTTTATTGTATAAACACACATCCAGTTGTAAGGCAGGCTGCAGGCTTTCAAACTCAGACAGGCACTCAATGTTTCTTCATAGAAATGTCACCAGTAGAACAATTCTGCACTGGAAGAGAAACAGATCAAACAACCTGCCAAGTTGTTTTGATTTGTTTTTATTTTGCTAAATTCACGTAACTTTTGATTACCGCAGGAAATACTGTACAGTTAAAGGATGCCCTGTAACAATCCCATTCACACTGAGGCAGAAGCACTCCTGTCACGAGCTTCCCTAGGGATGACAGCAACAGCCCATTTTTAAATCTGCCTCAGATTCACATACAAAAATTGTTCTGGTGACTGGTCCACAGCTCAGTGCTAAGGATGCCTGGCCTAGAGACACTGGGTAGGGTTCACACTTCACGCCGCTACCACACCCAGCAGTGCACACTGCTCTGTGGTCCCTGATGAGAGAGTCACAGGGTGTGGTGATCCTCCACGAGTCACACTTACAAACAAAGAAGTTGGTTGAGTTTGTCTGAGTACACTTCCCTGGGGAGAGCAGAAAGGAGAAAGTGGGGAGGATAGTACCGGTTTATCCACGTGGATTTTAACCAGCTGCTCAAGTTCTGTAGAGGGTGAATTGATCACCCAAAGTGGAGCGTTTTTCATTGAAAGGCATTCTAGGGAGAGGAATTTACTGAAAACACTTGTGTGATGTTTAAATGAGATTAAATGTAATTAAAATACTTCTAAGTTACAGGCCGTGAGGGAGCAGGAATTTCTCTCCAGAGTACTCATGCTGACTGGAAAATTAAGTAACAAATTTCTTTATGAGATATCATTATCCCTAATACAAAATGTTTAGCAAGACATCACAGTAGTGGTCTATTTTTTGTTTTGATTAAACTTTATTACAATAACATTTATACTACATGAGTAATATTAGTCCTAAGAGTGGATAGTATTTTGTAATTTTTTTCCTGTACGTATGTATGTATGTTTTGCTTATATATGTATGTATGCCCAGATAAGAGCAAGAAGAAAATTCTGTTCTATTCAGAAGCAACAGGAATTTCCTCTCTCTATAACTGCTCTCACAATACTGGTCAAATGCCACTTGGTTTGTTCTTCTAGGGGATGTTCTTCCAACCATCCCCTCCAAGTATAATATGTAAAGCAAAGTTTGGGGTTTCTAGGGTTTGTTAGACAAATCACATAACTGGAGGAGAAAAAAAAAAAATCAAAATCCAAACCAAAGCCTACAAAAAATCCCAAACACAAATAAGCAAAAACCCTAAAGAAACCAACCAACCACGAGCTTTCAGCTACAAACATCCTTCTTCAGGTCAGAAATAAAACTAGCAAAAAAGGATAAGATTTGCGCCATTTGAGTTGTCTTTTCCTATTCACTTCACCTAATAATACAAACTTCAAACTTTGTTATACATTTCTTTCTGTTCTATTTGACAGTTTACTGTGCTGTACTCAAAGTCCCAAGTACTGACAAATAATAGGATTTTACAGTATGGCTGAGGTGAACTGACAATTTGCCACTTGTAAAAGTATAAACCTCACTTCCCTCTCTACCCAAATTCCTCTTCCTGTTCTTCCACTGGCACTGTACCCTCTCTGTGTAGTCCTTCCCTGCCACCTTATTGCAACTCTAACATTCATCTCCTCACACAGGTAAGTCAGGAGTCCAAAAACCCAAAAATACTTTTCCAGATCTCGTCTGCTGTTTTCGTGAGCTGAACAAGTTACTGTGGCATGAGAAAAGCACCAGAACTCACTGAAATGTTGAAAAAGCTCTCAGGTACAAATAAGGACAGGACAGGGAAAAGGCTATTTTTTTCTCCTCCTAGTAGCTCTAAACTGTTAGTTCAGCTTGTTTCATGAAGTCATACCCAAAGAATACTGTCATCATTTGATTTTTTTGGATGAGAGATTTGGATCAGAAGCCTTATTTATTTTTAAAAACAAACCCACCTATTAATTTCCATAACAACTGTGCACTGCTACTCATCTCGTCAGTCATTTTTGCCAATTTGACTATCTCGAAATTAGAACCTCTGTGCTTCTTGAATAAACATTTAGAACACAAACCTTGAGAGTGATTTCATGTTCTCCTGAGCAACAGAATTAAGGTTGGAAAAGACCTTTAAGATCACCACATCCAGCTGTTAACCCAGCACTGCCCACCATAATACAATAATTGCAAAAGGTATTGAAAAAAATTAAAATTCACAAATTAAGATCACCATGCAACACTAGAAGTTTAGAGAGAATGTGTCTTATGAAAGTCTAACAATTTTAGGAAATGAAATCAGAAGCATGAAAATTACAACTCATGTACCCTTTTCTAGACCGTAGCCAAGGATGCGCCAGCAGTGTTTCTAGACCCAAAGTTAAGCAAATAAAAATTGTTTGACACAGATTACAAGGCATCCATTACTAAGTGCTTTACCCACAGAAACAAGAGTCTGATACCTCACTACAGTAAAGCAGCCTTGAACCTTAGAGGCCTTTTTTTCCACACTGCAATACTGACTGACCTCCCAGTGCAGAAAACCTCCACATTTGGTCCTGAATAGAGTTCCTTGGATCACTCAATGCCTTACAATCCAGATGTTACAGTGATTATACAAATTACAACATTCCACTGTAGTGATCCACTAATATCTTTAGAACTGTTGTTCAATTCCCGTATGCTGTGACCTACTGTACAAACACATCAGACAAAAATGAACACAAGAAACTGAATCGTCTGTTACCCACATCCTCCCCCTATGAGCAGGGAGGAAAACCATGGTATAACTTCAAAAAGAAGTGTCCTTGCAAAAGCTGGTAATGCTTCAACAACTGATAGAACTGCTCTACTCCCAAGTACAACTGCACTGCAGACCTGCGTCCTTAAAGATGATGTGGCATGAAGTAACATTGTGACTAATATTTAAAAGACAGCTGAAATGGGATCTAACATCTTCAAACAGGCAAAAATTTACACTAGGACAGTACTTCTTTGTTCACATTCCTTTATCAAGAATTAGGGAATTGAGAAACCATTGCCGAGAATAAAAAAGGTTTTATTTAAAGTTACAAAGTAACTGTCTTTCCAAGTGTAAATATAATGATGTAATCCCATCCCATGTTACAGAAGTTACTATAACAAGTTTTAATTGACACAGAAATATAAATAAGAAACAGTTTTTCTGAATACTTTCCTGATTTAAGAAAGCCAGCTGCAATTTCTGAAGGCTATCTCCTCTCTGGTCAAGTTGTTAACCACAAACTGCTATCTGGCACTGACCAAGTTCATCCTGCTTTTATGTGATCTTCATTATCAAATCTGCAACCACAATCCACCAGAAGTGTTCTGCTTCTATTCATGTTCAACTATGAATTTGGGACAGTTGACTAACGATCACAGTTAATTTAGTTCCCAAGATAGCAGAGAAAGTCAGTAGTTGGAAGAATGTCTCTGAAAGTAATTCCAACCATCACAGAGAAAATATTGTTTACGACTTTAAAAGCTAAGAAAACTCAAAATTGCATCAGAACATACTTCTTGTATCTAATAATCTTGAAAACATATCAATTGACTGAACACAAAAGCAAGATGTTCTAGCAAACATTCTGATTTTATTATATAACTGGGATTGGTGTTAAATTATGTGGACATCAAATATTATATCTTCAAATACCTGCAAAAACATGAATTCTTAATAAAACTCCTATCCTAGTAAACAGTGAAGTGTTAATATAAATGACTGTAGAACAACATGAGGAAACTTAAATAACAACCATAGCCCTAAAATTATTTTGTTGTAAGGATGCATATTAAACAGAGTATAATGGGGGAAGAGAGAAGCCATATACTTTTAATGCAAGGCACTGCTCTCAGAGCTCAAGAACATTAACAGCTGACAAATTTGTTCTGACCAACATGTAACTTTTGGGAAGGATTCTTCTGATAACATGGGGATGTATAGTAGGAGAAAAGCACACAGATTTAAAAAAAAAAAAAAAAAAAAAAATCAAGTTGAGAATGAAGGCTGTTATTCTAGACCTGACAGGAAGGAACAGGAGTGAACAGCCTGAACGAAAGAATGATTTGTGGGACTGGGATAAATAATTTAGCTCTCCTTTCAAAAGCCTTTGCAGTTTCTGTCATTAGAGCAATGCAAAGAAGAGCACAGAACAATCCAAGTGATTACCTAGGAAAATGGCGAATAATATACAAAATTAGATATAGGGCCTACTTCTCAGGTGAGTTTGATGCCACTCAAGAACACAGCAAAAGAATTTTAGAAGAGAAGGCATTGTCACATTAAATGAATTATTGTATCTGAATTTTATGTGTGGGAATATGTGTTCCGTAATTGATGGGTAGAACAAATTTACTGTTGAAGGCTCTGTTCCATGAATGCCCCACTAGCAACCCACACACAACACCACCCACCATGAAACTCCCAGACACAGTCCTTTTACTCAACGTGACCTTCAACCCTGCACACAAACAGCAGTTTAAGTAGACATGCAAGTGATCTTGAATTTTAAAAAAAAGGAATCCTATTTCACTCTTGAGCTCTCAAACCATGAGTTTATGTATGAGTTCTAGGCTACTACAGAAGAGAACAAGACTACATAACACTTTTTGGTAACTAAATTAGCTGTAGGAAATGGGCTTGCAAGCACTTGAACAAAGAAGCATTTTCTGAAATAAAAAACAGAAAACAAACTTTCAACCATCCAGAATTGCTAATTTTGGTTGGAGCAAAATTATTTTGTCACCTAAAAAACCTGAAAGAGGAAAAGGGAAGTAAAATGTGCAACTGGAGTAAAGGCCATGTTTTTCCAGGCTGCAGGATACAGGACCTTCATTTTGATTAATAATTATCCATTAGAAACATGATAACATTTCACTACCTGTATACTTACCTTATTCTGGATATGATAGTTAAATAATGAAAAGTGTAAACCAAGGAGCAAACAAGTGGGAGAAAAAAGTGAGCAGACTGCTGGCATGTGAACACCTCGCAATAAAGCAGAAGGAAAAATGTTAATCCTTGTGTTGTACTTCAAGCACATTGTCATACATGGTACAGGTGTTCTCAGTGTGCTCTGCCAGCTCCCCTTGAATTCACTATTCCATTCCTCCCTAAAACAAAATGGGAC